>JBAMJV010005507.1:0-35788 GCA_037951105.1 Echinarachnius parma
CCCCCCCAGGTGTAAGAACCTGTCTACGCCAACTGGTTGTTTTGCAGTATTTTCTGTCCGTTTTCTCTTATACCTGCTCTTCCATTATCATGATTATCTCAATCACTTTCTCTTTCAATGTGCCCGTGATGAATTGGATTGGTCTGCGTCTGAGAGAAAGAACGAAGGGCGATTCGCTTCGCCATGAATAATTGCACGGTGACACAATCCAAATAGTGCCGAGTTATCCGCGGTCCATTTATATGCAGCGGTGTAATATCAATAGCTTGCCGGCAAATGCAATGGCGTCTCATGTACATTATATGTTTGTTTCAGTTCCCCGACCACATTTATGATGTGGTTTTTAAATTGCAAGGGACGATTTCGTTCGTGTGTTTGTTTTTCGTATATAGACCTAAATACATCACATAATTTTTTTCAGTGATTCATCGAATGGTTGGTGCGTTTCAGATGAATTATAATTAGACAAAACCTGAATAAAATATTGAGGATGGAAATAATATTTCAAATAGGCATAGACCTGTAGGCCATCGCATTACAATTATGCATGATTAACATATTTTGATCAGAAGCATAATTATTCACATGAGTATGTGCAATGAAAACAAAATATATGCACCAAACGGGAGCTAGTATCAATAAAACATCAATACAATCATGCTCGAACTACATTTATTATTGTAAACTGTGCACCATAGAATAATAAATAACACCATGACAATTAATAAACATTTAACAGAATGTACACAAAAATAAAAGCACGGCAGAATTTTCTCCTGTGATTTACGTGAGTTTACATTTCCAGAAAGATAAAATATATACACCATGTACAAAGCACTGAGCATGTTGCTTTGTCTCGGGCAGAATTGATTTGATTTTTACTCTTTGTTTTGTTCCCGCGTCCCCTGTACTCGCGTTAATTGTATTCGCCGTGATTCATAGTGTTCCATTGATTGGAGGGGGATAATCTAGTCAGTAGCAGAGGGAGGAGGGGGGGGGGGGGGGGTTCAGTGGTGACGGTGATGGACTGATGGTGGAAGGGGAAGGGTGGTGATTGCCCCCCCCCCCCCCCTCCTCCCCCGCGTCCCCTGCACTCGCGTTAATTGTATTCTCCGTGATTTATTGTGTTCGATTGATTGGAGTAGGATAATCTAGTCAGTAGCAGAGGGAGGGTGGGGTGGGGGGGGGGGGGGGGGGGAAGGTGGTGATTGACTGATGGTGGACGGGGAAGGGTGGTGATTGCCCCCTCCTCATGTACTCGCGTTAATTGTATTCGCCGTGATTCACATTGTTCGATCGATTGGAGTGGGATAATCTAGTCAGTGGTAGGGAGGGGAGGGGGGGGGGGGTTAGTGGTGATGGTGAAGGGAAAAGGGTGTGATTGTCCATTTCCCCCCCCCCCCCCCCCCTCCTCCTCCCCTCCTCCCCCTCCCCCTCCTCCTCCCCCTCTGTATACTCGCGTTATTTATATTCGCCGTGATTCATCGTGTTCCATTGAGTGGGATAATCTAGTCACTGACAGGGGGAGGGGGGGGGGGGGGGGGGGGGGAGGGGGTCTGGTGAATGCCCTTTCCCCTGTGTGATTGACTGGGTCGGGATAGTCGAGTCAGTAGGGGGAAATGAGGGGGGGGGGGGGGTGTACAATGATGCACTGTACATGGATCATAAACTCTCATACTGTATTCCTCCAGGAGATGTTTGAACAAAATAATGCAAATAAATGTTTTCATACTTTCACTTTCATGTAGACATTTAGTTCCATCTTCATGAATAAATACATCAATATTATACACAATGATGTATTACGATATATGTATGCACAATTACAATACAAATGACAGCTCCCCATGGGGGTCATTGTTCATCCTCTTACACCCCATCCCCGGTCAGGCTGCGTGGTAATCTAGTCGGACACACTTGCTATACGAGAGGGGAGCGAGGGACAGGCGGACAGTGCACGCAACCCTCACCCCTCCCCATCTCTCTCCGCCCCCACCCCCCCCCCCCCCCCCATTGATTCCCGCGGGTACAGCGTGTAATCACTTTCATTTATTGGGCGAGCTTGCTAGTATATGTATCATAAACCCTAGCTGCTCCTATAGGTACAAGATCTAGTTCATGTTTAAGTTTCCCCATCCGCATTATTATGTGTCGGTCACTCGATTGTTTAATATGTATACTCTTTGCACGTTTCCCAAATTTACACACAATTCTAAATAATGTTGAGTGTATGAATAAGCTCTAATTTTGAGTGCTATTTACATGTAGGTCTGTTTTCTTTTTCTGAATATGGCTTACTACGGAATATGTATTTACTTTGCAATATGTGTCTTGCTGGCTTAGTTTGACACAAGTACAGAGTAATATTATTATAACTAGTACGAGTACAATGTTTTCATGTTTGTTTCAAATAAAATGATCTTATCCGTCGAGAGAAAACAGAAATTAATCTAAAAATACCCCAAACATAACCAAAATTGACACAAATCAATGTAATGGTGCCTATTTGTTCGTGCACGTATGCCTGATTTTCACCCTGTTACAATTTTTGGTTTGTTACATGTTTTTTCTGTTATTTTGTATAATATACTACAATTGGGTTTCCTCGTCTATTTTGATTATACTGATATTGTTCAGACACAACTGTCAGGCGACCCATTTCTTTCGATGCTGACTGCGCGACGCGGAATTAATATGATTAGTTGCTATGGCAACAAACAATTGCACGTTACGACTTTCCCTCGCTATTGTGCGCTCGTTAATAATTTCAATAGGCCAGTGTTCGTCCGTATGCATTGCGTGCCATGATGAGAGATTACCGTTTATAAACGAACTATAAATGGAAATGAGATACCATTCATACCTGAAAGGTAGTCGCTGCTGACGAAATACAACAGTACCGTAATCATGATACAATTCAAACGTTCATGCATGCAACAATCTACAACCCATCAATATATTTGTATAGTACTGTTACGGACAGAGAATACTGAGAATAGTGAAAGTGATGATGTTTATAATGATGATGATGATGATGATGATGAAGATGATGATGATGATGATGATGATGATGATGATGATGATGATGATGATGATGATGATGATGATGATGCTGCTGCTGATGATGATGATGATGAAGATGATGGTGATGATGACGATGATGATGGTGATGAATGATGATGATGATGTTGGTGGTGATGATAATTACTACTACTACTACTACTACTACTACTACTACTACTACTACTACTACTACTACTACTACTACTACTACTACTACTACTACTACTACTACTACTACTACTACTACTACTACTACTACTACTACTACTACTACTACTACTACTACTACTACTACTACTACTACTACTACTACTACTACTACTACTACTACTACTACTACTACTACTACTACTACTACTACTACTACTACTACTACTACTACTACTACTACTACTACTACTACTACTACTACTACTACTACTACTACTACTACTACTACTACTACTACCACCACTATACCACAGCGTCTCTACCTCGAGTGATCATGCATGAATAAGCATTTATTTAATTATAAATCGTATAATCTGTATTATTTAACCAAGGACCTTTACTATGGTGTGCAATTAGATTTTGACCATAATTAATACGTTATCGAACTCAAATAATTTATAATGTCATTCCTTTAAACAAATAGAAATATGTATGTATTATCAAATTTCCTTCTATCTAATTGAATTTATTATGGAATATTCATTTTAAAATGAATTAAGTGGTCATTATGGTACCAATGTCCACGACCCCTCCAATTTGCATGATCAACGATGGCTTATAATATTACATGGAACCAGTATCTGTCCCCGGCTTTGCCAGTTCAATGACAGTTCATGTATAATATCAGCCTTGGTTTCATATGAAATGGGCATCCGTTGATGGATAATTATTGATAAATGGTTCAAGATCAGGCCAGCGTTAAAGTAAATTATTATAATATCTGAACACTTGGGGTAATATACCTGTATGCAGGTCCTCCAATGTTTGAATACATCATGCATGGCAAAACGAGACTTTTCTTCAAAGTGAACTGTCATGAATTATAATAATTATATAGACATATTTCACAAGATGCCATATTGATGTACTTTCTAAGAAAAACATGAATGTGAAAAAAAAAATACAGCTTCGGAAAATATCAGCAACATTTCACAGGTTGTCGAGATTTTAAACCAAATGCAATAATTATTATTACAGTATATTAATGGATTTCGTTCTCATATAGCACTTATAGGGCGATTAGTATACCCCGGAAATAATGACGTAGAAGCCTTGTGTATACTGTTAGAATGATACAAATTTAGCTCTCTTTTATTGTTGATAAATATTCGCATAATTATCGATAATCATTATTGGAAAATGTGGCACCGCATAGGAAAGGGCTCCGAACTACAGAATGGTACTGTATACCTCAATGGGATCTAATAACTTTACTGACATGTGCAAAAAGCGATGAATGGTTGATACAATACATATTAATGTTATATGATATGTCCACTGGGTAATGTGTGAACATTTCAAGTTAAATTGACGTTATATGACCGAGTACTGAGCAAAAATGCAAAGTGATATTCACTAACTCATTGCACTGACTTTGTACATGGTTACGACTATCCAGTGGATAGTTTAATATCTGTTTAATACACTTCAATCGTAAAACTGAAACATGTCCCATGCTTCTATTGTTAATACGAATACAGCAAGGTATGAGGGAACCGCTAGAATTCCAATTGGATTGTGAGGATTTGGACAATAATACTAGATGTTACTGGACGTGGTCTGGCAAGATTGGTAGAGCGCGCGCTTTCCCATCGTGAGATCCCGAGTTCGAACCCTGTGTATGCCCAATGCGTTTGTCCTTCAGCAAGACAATTAATCCACTATTGCTGCTCTCTACCCAGGTGTATAAATGGGGACCCGGTAGTAGTGGAACGTGTATGCAATTGTACTTGTATACCGTTAAGTGCGCCATAATGCATTGCTCCCAAGGGAGCAGAGCGTGCACTTCCTGTGCGGAATGATTGTGAGTGTGACTGATGACCGGGGTAATAATATCATTGTAAAGCGCTTAGAGATGATTATCAATCATAATTATTAGGCGCTAAATAAATCTAAACATTATTATTATTATTATTAGATCACTTTCATGTATCCATAACACCCTTCCCACTCTCACATGATGTGTGCATACGTATAGGGCACAAACTGATACGATTTGCATATTTTACGAGGAGTTGTAATTTCCTGCGCTTTTATCATGCTAATTTCGCACATTATGCTGTTGGCATTGAATCACAGCTGTCTGCTGAACAATATTATAATGTGTTGTTTAGTGATATTGATTTTCTTTTTCCAGTACGGTAGGTTTGCTTTTGTAATTATTCTTTAGAAATGAAAGACTTCCATCCGGGCGAGCATATCATATTTCCAGAGTATTCATGGCATTAAGACGAGTGCAATTTAAACCAAAAAAAATCATCGAATAAATCTGGGCCCCAGATTTATTCCGATCGGATATATTTATTGATATTTCAGCTGTTTCTGAACCGATTTGTATCAAATAAAGTTTATTCTGTCATTAAAATTGTATGCTCTTTCAAATTTGACACTCAGTTTTGCATTACCTCACATAAAATGTATTTCGTGCAGCTCCTTCTATACCAAAAGTCAACTGTCCCTTACAATGTTGATGTTTCATTTTTATATAATAATGACTCATGTCTCATCAAAATTTTAATCATTAGATACATGAATGTGATTGACTCACAGCGTGCCTATATAATGATATTTTATTGCTTCTTATTCAATATTCTGTTTGCACATCCATACCTCTAACGAAAATGTTGAGTGTTACATTTTCTCTCGATCATTAACAGCGTTTATACACTACTGACACTGCGGAAATAATATTTTTGTCCACGTTTTTTAAATCCATTCCTTACAATGATTTTTTCTCCCATTTATTAAGAGCATGTTGCTATAATGATTGCATCATACTGTACTATATATATACACTCTGATGATATAGTAGCTGTTTCAATTACCACTTGTATTTAAAATATTCTACTGAAAAAGTAATTACTCATTGGTTTCATACTTCTCCTTATTGTCTGGGGAGTTTGATGCCATATTTCCCTTTTCCCCTTTTTTGGTCATTTCACATTACTAATGAGTGGATAAACACAATTTGAAGACGCTCGATAGTATCGATTGCTAATCGGTCACCATCGCGGGCGGAAATTATCGATTTCACGAGTATGACGAGTAGACGCGCCGCATCCAGTTTCCACTGTGTCATGAATGTGTCATGAAATAAAAGACAAACGATAGTGGTATTATAGTTCATTGTCCGTGTCGTCATGCGAGCGATATGATATACAGTGGCGTAGACAGGTTCTTACACCGGGGGGGGGGGGGGGGGGGGATGATTTGCCGTTCACCGGACCGAGACCAATTTGTTCGCGGCCGAGACCACCTCCCACGGTAGGGAGTTTTTGCATTTTTGGACTTGAAATTGTGCAATCTGGTGCTTACCTAGATAGGAAATTGGGGCTTAACATTGACTGTATCTGGGAAAGCGTGTTATGATTTGAATTGACACACTAATAAATATGCACCCCAACACACACACAAATATTGTATTCATATTTAGTGTCATATACACAGTTCCAACATAAACCATATGCCACATTATGTATGATCCAACAACATCGCCTATAGCCAAGAATGAGTCCCGAGGGGCGAAGCTACCGAGGGCTGAGGCGGAGCCAAATAGGGAGGGTTTGGGAGGGGGTATCCCCCTCCCACGGAGAAGATTTTGCATTTATATACTTGAAATGGTGCAATTTGGTGCACGTCACACAAACAGCCAGAGCAATGCCAGCCTACATTGGAACATGGATAGTACTATCCATGATTGAAACTACGTGGCCTGGTACAGAAAAAATACTCACCCCAGACCATACGCAAGTTACACAACGAACTAAGATTTAAAAAATCTGTGCGCGCGCGAAGCGCGTACAGAAAAAAAACTCACCCCAGACCATACGCAAGTTACACAAAAAACTGAGATTTAAAAATCTGTTCGCGCGCGAAGCGCGCAGCGAAAATTAAAGTGGATGTATAAATTACTTTTTGAACGTTAGAATTAACAAGTCTTAGCTCATACAAATATTTCTTTCTTTCCCACTCGTATACATAATATATACACACAAACAAATATATATCCTTCCCTAAAACCTGGGGGGGGGGGGGGGGGGTGATTGTACATGTCATCCCCCCACCTTGTGAGGTGGGGGGGGGGGGGGGGGGTGCATACCCCGCACCCCCCCCCCCCCCCCCCCGTTGTTTACACCCCTGATGATATATCATCAATATACCAATTCGTGAGATTTATGTTTATGTAAAAACTGCTAGAACTAATTTGTATAATGATTGGTTTGTATTGTGTAATGTAATATAAATTCAATCTGAATATAAGTTCTTCTTCTAATTCTTCTTCCAATAAAGTGCAGCTTCAGACTTGAAGATTACGCAATGTTGTCACAATGTGTCTTGAAATGGAATCAACAATATAGATTTTCGTATAGGTATAGTTCATTGTCCGTGTGATGCGACCGATATGATATATTATCATTCATTATTTCGTTATTCACTAACAAACAGGATACAAATTCGTGAGATATATGTTTATGTAAAAACTGCTAGTACTAATTCTTAGTGATTGGTTTGTAATGTGATATAAATTGAATCTGAATATATTTTTTGCACAATGTGTCATGAGATGGAGACACCAACACAGATATTGGTATATAGTTCATTGTCCGTGTGATGCGAGCGATATGATATATCATCACGATTTATTTCATCATTCATTTAACATACCGGATACAAATTCGTGAGATATATGTTTATGTAAAAAATGCTAGTAATAATTGTTAATGATTGGTTTGTAATCGAATATAAATTGAATCTGAATATAAGTTTTCACAATGTGTCATGTTTTGATGATAGTTTTCATGATGGATTTAAATAAAAATGAAATTAAATTGAAACTGAAGATATTATCAGGCACATGTGTTTATGAATTAAATATTAATTTAATTTTTACTAATTTGATAAGCGTGAGTCTCATATTCCATGCATTTGTTATTCCAACGTATCATTACGTTATAAAAAAGAACGTTGTTGGAAAACAAATCCGAACGTATTTCGTATACATGTATTGTCATTTTGCTAATAAATTTGGTATGCTTGTCAAGGCGCTTAATGATCATGCATTTTGTTATAACTCAGGGGCGGATCTAGCTTTTTGCTAAGGGGGGAGGGGGGGTTTGACCCAATGACGATCTAGCTTTTTGCTAAGGGGGGGGGGGGGGGGTTTGACCCAATGACGATCTAGCTTTTTGCTAAGGGGGGGGGGGGGGGGGTTGACCCCGTCCATGAGCCGCGAAGAGGCTTATTTTGTTGCTATTTTGAACCCCCGTAAGTGATTTCTTTTTTACTTTTTTTCCCACCTTTTTCACTGATACATTTTCACTTGGCAGCCCAAGGGGGGGGGGGGGGGGGGGTTAAACCCCCTAAACCCCCTAGATCCGCCACTGTAACTATCAATGCATTGATAGGCCTAGCAAGTGACCAGTATGTGTTTGCGCCGGCTATGCATACTTATTATAATAATCTTAATGTATGCACGATGCATTATGACACAAGCTTGTCGCACGCAATTAGCACATACTGCGCAGTGTCCATACTAAAATGATATTATACATAACCCACTGCCGACGGGAATCGAATTCTCTATGTATATATTCATAGGTTATCTGGATATGGGATACAACCGCTTAATGAATAAGATAATTAGATCAATAGTCGTTAGTTTGATGCGACCATTCGCTTAATTAGGTTTCACACCACATGCAGTAAGCAATACCCTAGATGCATTATTATGAGCTACTCTGACGTGTATCAAGCCAATTCAATGATTTTATGTGTAGGCTTTCTGATCAAAATTAGAGCTAAATGAATTAGTCTTTAGATGTTTTAGCCTTTCGAATATATATATTTTTTTAATGCCAATTTAAATTGACTTGTTTAGGTAGGCTGTAAGTCCGATCACATGTGTATATTAACACATTTTAGATTGTTTACTTTGATTTATTCATATTCAATATGCATGCAATTTCACTCTTCACTGGTTACAAAATATAACAATTTATCAATGCGCCATATAAAAATCAATTATTTCTAACTAAATTGAAAAAGAAGGCAATTGTCTGCAGAAGATCCATTTTAAAAGAAATTTGAAATGAAAATTTAGAGGAAAAAAATATTTGTTTTCCAATGAGCTGCGGTTTCTTTTAAAGACGCCGTCTAATCTCTGATGGCCATGGGAAAACCAATACAAAATTTGTAATATATTTCATTCCATATCCTCCCGGCAGTTTTTAATATACTTTTATGTTTCTTTTTATTCAAAATCTTCTTCATCGTCTGTGCATATCCACTTCCGAGGATTCACACAATAATAAGGCGTATGTTCCAATTATGCGCTATTCTTGTACATAAATCATATCTTTGAGTCACCTTAATTTTCAACATCCATCGGATCCTATAAATGACGATCTTAATTTCATTTTAAGGAAGGGGAAATGAAAACAACCAAAGAAATTCACACATCGGTCTATGAGGGAAAATAACATAGTAAGTAAATGTCATAATATGACCGAGTAAAGAGCGAAAATTCAAAATGGTATTAGCTAACTCACTGGACTTACTTTTTACTCAGTTACTTACAATTCTTCCAAAAGGTATTTCAAATCCCAGCACTTTAATCATAAATGCCCTTATAAGGAAAGAGAAAGTCGGAAAAACCGAAACATGGCTTGCTTTATATATTTGTTTTACTGGTAATACAGTAATGTTACAATGAGGTATTTCAGGACCGCTAGAGTTCTAGGTAAGTCTTGTGAATTTTGACAATGTTACTAGATCCCTTTAAACCATGCATCAGAACCCTCCAGTTCTAATATCCGAGCTGAACGCGTGGCGGGTTTCGTGACAAGAGGATGCGACTTGAGGAAGCGTAATTTCC
Source organism: Echinarachnius parma (assembly GCA_037951105.1). NCBI lineage: Eukaryota > Metazoa > Echinodermata > Echinoidea > Clypeasteroida > Echinarachniidae > Echinarachnius > Echinarachnius parma. The sequence continues at coordinate 10,148 of JBAMJV010005507.1, forward strand.
TTTCCCACCGACAATGGTGTCGCATTCAGCCCCAGCCATTAGCGCCAAGGCTACTTGAGAATCCCCCGAGTCCAACACAAATGCCATAACATCTTTAGGCTTTAGGGATAGGAGGCCGGATGGTATAGAGTAAAACAACCAAATACGAATGGCAAAAATTATAATAGGTATAGATACGAAGGTAGGTAGGTATGTAGATAACTCTATACATATTTATGTAGATAGATAGATAGATAGATAGATAGATAGATAGATAGATAGATAGATAGATAGATAGATAGATAGTCCTCTTCACATAATCCTACTCAAACATAGAACATACTACTGTTTAATGCCAGAATGTCGCCACCGGATATACCCTGTCTGAATGGATCAGTCTGGGTCACGTGACAGACATGACATTGGGTACCACCAGTCCTTCACTCGCGGCGGCTAACGATTTTAGCAATGGCGTAAACATATACTATCCACGAAGAGTCCTGATGGAGTATTTTATCATGTCCATAATTTTGGGAATGAAGACATTTTAATTATGTGGGCTTTTCTTTACATGCGTATATCAAAATATAGCATGATAATATATCAAATATTCCCTAGACACGCACGCATATAAAAAGTATGTAGCTTTATGCAATTATCGAGCTCTCTGAAAGTCAATCGCCCCCGCCCCCTCCTCGCTTCCGTTGGACATGACTATGCCACTTGCCAACTTGACAACAAGACGAACTCACCATGTTCACTGTATACTGGTATACAGCGTTCGGTTCGTGATTGATGAGGAGATGAGAATGTTGGTGAATGCAAGTTCACGGATAAGATGAGATATTGGAAGGGAAGGATGGATGGATGGAGGGGTGGAACTGGAGTGAGACCAGAAGGGGGGAGAGTGGAAGGCGGGGGGGGGGGGGGGGGGGGGACGCGGATGAGATAATAATAATAATAATAATAATATACACGATTTATATAGCGCCTATCACGATTTATAATCATCTCTAAGCGCTTTCCAATTAATTATTACCCCGGTCATAGGATACAATGCAAACCAGCACACAGTGTGTGCACCATCTCCACTCCCTGGGGAGTATTGCTTCCAAGCGCTCAGTGGGCTCAAGAAGATCGTTCACATAAAGGCTTGGATAACGTATTGGCAGGAATGGATGTATGGATGGATGCGTGTAACCGGAGTGAGACTAGGCAGGGGGAAGTGGGGTACATACACTCAGTCAAAATTGTCATAGTGGCCACCAGTCCGTATAGCGGTCAACCTATAATATATAGTGTCCACCGAAAAGGTCCCCCTGCTCATAAAAAGGACACCTGTTCTACAGCGGTCACTCTTCTTGTTTCTCTTAGGTGTTTATTATAAAGGCATGTTTGACTATATTTCGTTATCAAACTTTTCGAACAGGTTGCTTATCAACGCAGGAGAGGAAGGACAAAAATATATACCCTTTTTTGAGGTCGGGAGAGGGGGGGGGGGGGCATTTTCCCCTCGCCATCTACCCCCACGTAGCTACGTCATGTCCGGATGTCTTGGATGCAGAGTATTATATTTCCTCCTAAATTATCCGCTCGCCGAGCAACGGTAGCGACAGCCGATACGTTTCATACGTACTTCAAGGGAGGATTATAAATCATACAGTATTTTTGTCCGCCGTTTTTTATCCTTCTTCTTCTTTATTTATCTCGCTTCTCTGCGCATACATTCTTCACAATAGCGTCTTTTCGCTCTGCGACGGGAGTGCGGCTACGGGGGATTTAAATTAGCTTTGATCGTCCCCGTACTCTGGCTACCGTCGCGATCTATTTGCAGTTTCGCAATTCGCGGGAGTTTCACTCGTTCCATTTATCATGCATGTTGTACTATAAGCATACGGTATAGGCAATATAAATCACAACATACTGTGCATGCAGCGCGTGTGTACGAATCAGTGCATGAAACACGTGAGGCAAGCGAGCCTCGCCGTCCAAGCGCTCTGATTGGCTGATCACGTACCCGCGTAGCGGCTCTACGCCCGACGTTAATTCGGCGAACTACCGTCCTAGGTTTGGCCGCTACGGGGAAATTTTCGCTCTGAGTGCGACCCCCCGCTAAGATTAGCGTTGTAGCCATAGTCCCGTCGCCGAGCGAAAAGACGCTTATAGCAGTGCATCACATCTTTGGTAATATTAACATAGTGGCAGCAGACATGTGGCTGTCATTTGTATATCTTACTGACGGTGAGATCTATGTTATGTGTGTGTTGTTTGAAAGGCCATGTGGTTTTTGTTTTGTAATTGTTATTTATTTAAAAAACAATACATAATCATAATTATATACGTGACATTTTAAAGTATTAACAATAAATGGACAAGTTTTACGTATATAAAATATGGTATGAACACAAATAATGTTAATTTAAAAGTAATAGAGAAGGCACGTACACTCAATATACGGACATCGTGAGATATAAGTTCATTAATTACAAAAATGTAAAAGTTCGCATGGGTTAGATTGTTAGTTTGACGATTTTGACGTTCGTATTGTTTGATTGTGAAATGATTAATAACTAATTATTTAAACTATATTTTGTTTTATAATTATGTATTATACTCGTTTTCGCAGTGTTTCATTCGGATGTGAAAATGATTTTGCTCGTACATTTCTTTGTCTTGCAATACTGCATGATCGAATTTCGTTACACAGTTAATGCCAACAAATACAAGATACAACATATAATTAACGTGTAACATTACTTTGTTAGTAATATTATGTAAAACTCCATAATGGGAGGTTTTGTGAAAACAAAATTATAATATGTATCATTTATTATTGGGATAATGATTTAACCTATACCATTTAAAATAAAGCATGCCATTACATAACATGCGTCCATATAATTATGATCTGTATGTAGGCTTATTATTATAATGGCATTCAATTATATGAGCAAATCAGTAATCATTATTATCTCGATAGCCTGCCACAGCCTGCCGAGTCTCCCGCCCGCTGCGTTCATATATCTATACATATCATAATATCGATAATATTACCGTGCACTTTTCATTGACTTGTTCTTTTGTGGGTAATTGGACAAGCGCGATGGGCATGATTTGATTAGTTAAGAGCTGATTAAGACTAAACTGACATGATATAGCTATTATGAAGCAAAATCAGATGTTTGTGTATATAGAAATTTGTTTTTCTGTTAACGGGGGCTTCATCATTCTCTCACGATATACAATACCAGAACAGTGTCCCCTTTGATGTATTTATGAAAAATGTGAAAAGTCATGCTTTGAATTGATTTGGATTCATAAACCAGACAAAATAAGTAGGAAACAAAAATGATGCAACCCTATCACTTTGGGAGGAGCCAACCTGAAAGACATTAGTCCGACCATGCACACTGCACCACCCTTTCCAAGTTCACGAATTTTAACAACATGAATTCTGATGAATAAATACAGCTATATCACTAAAAATCAACACGTAAGGATCGAGTTGCATGGGCACGTGGCCGAAATAATTTGACAAAACATTAACAAAACAGGAGATAATCCTTGGGGGAAAATAGCTAAATACACAGAATGTACCCCCCCCCCCCCCCCCCAATAATTCGGGAGCCCGCACCCCCTTCAGTTCGACCATGCACCCATTCAAAGTTCACGTATCTCAATAACATGAACACTACTGATGCATAAATACAGCAATACCACTAAACATCAACACGAAACGAGCTTGCATGGAAACATGAAAATAAATGCAGTATTGTGTCGTACAAGCAGCTGTGTAGGTTTTGGTATTAAGGATTATTGAAAACTAGCCGATGAAACAAACAACGTAGGTTATACATCATTTATGCAGAATATCCACAATATATGCGACCTTTTGCGGCAATATCCCATATTATCATGTGCATACTGGATATGCTTGGCGACTTTAGTAATCATGAGTTGTTGGTTCGCCCGCTAATAAAGTAACACACAGAAAAATTCATATCATTTAAACAAAAATATGCTCTAACTTCTTTAAAGCAGTTATTAAGAATTATTTGAATTGGTTTTCTTCATCTAATTTAAATGATCTTTCATGTACAATATTTTATCAGTGGGGATAAGAACGGTCTGTAAGAAACATATTCACTTTTAACACATCGATACATCTGCATCATTTGTTATATATTTCAAATAAATTAAAAAACAATTCTTTAGCACGTCCCCTCTCCACCATCTCACGCATGCAAACAAATATTTTATGAGGCTAAACGCTTTTACAAGGAATCGACACTCATGAGCGTACAAACATGTGAAATTGCGAATTATTGATCACCATCAGAAATGTCAAGTCGTCGGTAACAGCGCTAACGAAAGCTGTAGACAGACTGCAAGTATTATGTGCATTTAATGTGTTACAATCTTACTATTCCATACCAATTAGCCATCTAGAATTTTAAAAAACATGACATATAGTTTCTTGTTTGTGTGGAACAACAAGTATCATCTCTTGTAACCCCCCCCCCCCCCCCCCTCCCCCTGTTCAGTTCTGGTTTCGAAAAATACTCGAGCTGTATAACACAGCTCGATATTTTTGTTTGACCTATCATACTACTGCTCGCAAAACCAACACGAAATTACATTGAAGGGCTTAATGTTATCTGTAACAGTCTTGACGCTGAGGGAGTTAAAGCCAAAACTCTATACACCACTCACGTACCGGCCCAAACACGTGACCCAGAATGGGAGACCGAACTCACATATAACATAATACATATTAACTCTCTGGAACAAACAAAAAGGGAACCTGGTGTGTCAATATAGTTCACACCATCACTATGCTACTTTCAGAAGTTGAGAGTGAGTGGGTTTATGTAGAGAGTGTGAAGTGGGCTAGCTCCGCGGAGGTTGAAACCCAAGTGAGAATGATAGCACGAAGAGATGCAATGTGATGCGATAGAACAGGGCCACGCCACCAGAAGCCCTTGACAAATTGGCGTAGCCACGGGGGCACGGGAAACGGGGGCTCATGACCCCCTATAATTTGACCAAAAAAAATCAAAACTTACAAGTTAAAATTCGAAAAAAAAATACATAGAGCAAGCCCCAAACGCGAATAAGTCGGTCCACGCTACGTCACTGACAACAACATTAGACTATAAGTCCTTTTGTGATGTACTCATCTCACTTTTCTCCATCCTTCTCGGTCTCTCGTCTCTCTCAGAGCGTCGCTCGGCTTTAGGCCGGTCCACTCAGTGATGTTGTCTTCCCATCTCTTCCTATGTCTGCCTCTCCCACGCCCTTCTGGGACTGTTTCTTGTATAACTGAATTGCGATTACTGATTATCCCCCAATAATTTGACGACAACAACCATGAAATCATAAGCCTAGAAAATCTAAAAAAAATATAAGGTGCTCCCCCAATAACTCGCTTGCCCTTAATCAGTCCGACCACACTACGCCACAGCTTTCAGGGAAAACAAGGGTAGCCTGGCGCCACCACTTATCTCGTATTGTGCATCTTGCATATATAATGACTGTTATCTCTCCTCATCTAATCATCCTAAAGCATAATCATTGTATTATTGTCTGTGCCTCGCCTCTCGGAACGACCTGGTAAATGTCAATATCCTCCACATTGTATTCATGCCCTCAATACAATATAATTAATCATAATGATGCAACAAAACCCGGCGGTGTTTCACAACGATTCAAAGTTTGAACTTAAATTCTAAGTTGGACTTAGAATTATGGTAGTCCATTTGTAGCCTTGGATACAACACATTCATAAGCAAAAGGCAAATATTTCAGACTCATGAACACGAAGTCTTCTAGATGATAGAACATGTTGATAATTTTAAAACCAGTTTTATGTCGTGTTTAAGAATAATTTCATAAATTGTACATTATATCAACTAACAGCTTTCCATAATTCTAAGCCCAACTTGGAGTCTAATTCAGATTCTTTGTGCAACACCCCCTGAACTTTGAGTCGAATCTACAAAGGGAGGGGTACATGCCCTCCCATTATATGACAAACCAAGTAAAATACATATTAAAGGGATAGTAACTTTGTTGACATGTGCAAAAAGTGATGAAGGGTTGATGCAATGTATATTGTTGTTATCTCATATGTCCACAGGGTATTGTGTGAACATTTCAAGTCAAATGGACATTGCATGGCCAAGTAATGAGCGAAAATGCAAAGTGATATTCACTAACTCACTGCACTCACTTTGTACACGGTTTCAAAACTCCGGGGGAGTTTTTCTTATCTGAATACTTCGATCGTACATATCTTTGTAACGAAAGGGAAATTTGAAAAACCGAAACCTGTCCCATGATTTTATTGTCAATACGAATACAACAAGGTATGAGGGAACCGCTAGAATTCAAATTGGATTTTTAGGATTTGGATAATGTTACTAAGTCCCTTTAAGGGTATAGAATAAAGAAATACATTTAGTGTCGCCTCCCCTCCCTTCACTCTTCTCCCGATAATTCACGTAGGCTATGTCTTCACATTGTGTCAACGTTGAAAAGATATTCCATTGCAGAGATGTTATAACGAAGGCATGGAAGGGCGACTTTGATTGTCAGATTGATTCTAGTTGTACCAAGTATTAAAGGGGACCACCAGGCAAAGAACAACACATAATTATATGTTTTGGTACCGTTTTGTGATATCAAATAGATACCCAACATTTTGCAAAGGGTTGTGTAATTCATTAACAAGGCAATTAATTACCACCACTTACGGTACCATTATTATTTCCTGGTTCCGTACGGGCCAACCATTTGCGAGTGCGCAAATGCTATTCACGCGTACGTTTGGAGACAATAGAATCCCGGACGATTCGTTCGCTCTGGACAAAGTAGTCTTCGTACATGCAGACCCATAAACGCATGCTTTAGAATGGTGATGCGTTTTCCAATTATGTATTTTTTTCTGGAAACATATTTTTGTGAACTTGTTGATGGAATGGACCACTAAAGATGTTACCTTTCCTTTATAAGAATATTATTTTTGGGTGATGGTACCCTTTAAGCAAGTTGGTATGCGATATGCCTATATACTCTATGGGAGTGGTATCTTATTAATTTAGATGCATGTAAGCCGATAGAGCCACTGAGCTACACGAGCCTGCTTGTCTCAATCGTCTGTCACATCAGGAAGGAGGGGGGGAGGGGCGTCGATTTCCTTCTGGCCTATTTTCTTTAAACGATGGATGCCTTTTGAAGTGGCGTATCCTATTTATCTATGTCGCCCCCTTCCCCGTCTGAGTGTCTAGACACGTTGCCCGTCCCCCCTGCAACGATTTATACAAATCCAAAGATGATATTCATAATTTGAATTAATAAGTCTGTAAAGATTGTGAATACTATAAAGGCATAATTTATGATACATAATCTTCATTAACAAAATTAATTTGCTTAAAGTCATACCTGTAAAGTGTCCAAATCCACGAAAATTACTTGGAGCTTCCCCTTTCTCTTCCACCGTGTTGTTTAGCTTATGGTAAGAGAAGAATAACATAGGGTTTGATTTTTTCAAATGTCCCTTTAGTATGAAGATAATTATCATTGAAAATCATTATTTCTAAAGCGTTAATTAACGCAATTGAAAAAAAGTGCAATTGTTGTAGCTAAACGTGTCCGCATTGCAGCATGCGTGGGAACATTCCGGAGATTGAACTTTGAGCCGAGCGAGTGCAAATTCCATGAATTCTGTACTACGTGTGTAAACATATACGGGTGCGAATATCTCAAACGGATCATTCATTACTGCGACAAATGTATGGCAGACCATCAGTATTCGGTGATAAAATATGAACTCAATATTCGTTTTTTTTCACAAGGTAAACAGTGTTCGTTTTCTTTCAAACTTTCACAAATCTTTCAATTGTATTTTACAATGATATTGATATAGGATTGAAGTCTCAAATGTCATTTTGTGCAATATCTGACACTTTACAGGTATCACTTTAATGATATTCATACAACAATCAGCGTTAATATAACAAAACGTGTGACAACATCTATATCTATTGTAAAGGTCAAGTAAGATTTTTAAAAGAAAGTGTCTAAACTACGATGTTTCTTCAGCGCAGGCGCAGTATGAAAGTGATACCTGCATTCCCAGGTAAGGCTCACGTGACATGTTATCACGTGGTTAACCAGCTACCAATAGGAGAGATCCTCTGTTTGTTCATGTTTTCAACGATCTCACCGCCGCAGCTTTTAACGTCAAACGCGTAATTATATCCCTAACGTGCCTACGAAAACAGGGCATTGAGACGAAAAGGGTATTGCATTCTTGTCTTGAAGATCTCCCATTTGCAACTCTTACTGTTAAATCTGTAACATTGCCCCTTCAGATAAGCGAACATAGATCTACGGCGAAAACTTTGTATTGATTTCCCTTTTTTCTTAAAAATCTAGCGGCCACATCTTTAACAGTCCAAACCCTTATGTTGCTCATAAGATAACAGAACATGACGGCGTAATGTTGCTCCTAAGATAAACGAAAGTGATTGTAAAGTGTTTTTGCAAGTCTTGTGATGGAATCTGTCAGACAGCATGGGTGATGGAAAGAGAAGGGGCTGATTTAGACACGGAGACAACTCCTTTTGCACTTGCTGTAATAACAAAATGTCCATCATGGTAATTCATTTTTGCTCCTATAACATGTATAACATGAACCATATACCATGTATACACCTACGTGGGATACGTATATTGAACCCTTTCGGGGCTAGTCTAAAATAGCATGATTAAAGGGATAGTTGAGTTTTGGTAGAGAGGGCGTAGACTACTTATTTTTGTTGTGAGGTAATGAAAAACTGAGTGTAAAATTTGAAAGAGCATAATATTTAAATAATAAAATCATCTTTGTTTAATCAAAATCGGTTCAGAGACGGCTGAAATATCCATAAATATAACAATTTGTAATAAAGCTGGGGCCCCAGGTTTATTAGAGAATTTTGAACCAGCCGTTAAAAATTCAAAAAAATGCTTCCTCTTTTCAAAAAAATACAAAATAGGTATTTAGATAGTTGTTGGTTATTTCTCTATCTAATCACTATTTCAACAAAACATCACAGGCACAATATTTTATTCAAAATGGTTGAAACTGATGAGTGTTTAGAGAGCGCCCTCTTACGTTTTAACGGCTCTTTTTTTAATGATAGCCAAAAAAAAAAAAAAAAAAGATCTTTACTACGTCATTTGTAATTTTGTGTTCCTTTCTAGTTATAACTATTAGTTTGTAATGTAATGATGCAGGTTTTGGTTACTAAAATTCAGTTTCACCAAAACTGTACTCTCCTTACCAGAACTCAACTATCCCTTTAAGCTCATGGGGTGGGTGAACGTATGAGAATTAGAATCATAATCTTGGCTTTGGGTTTTATTTCATAACACAATCAATACAAGCAATGCAGAATAATTATATATGTGTTTGAAATATACGATAGCTTTAATTTGTTTTGAAGTAAAGATATTTTTTCTTTTGGCACTCGCGAAGTAAATAAACTATATTAGATGTTGATTAGGTATATCCTGATTTAATACAATTATTCACGTGTATTATTTTATTGTTATCATACACTTCGACTTAAGTTTGTAATTTGGAATCAAAGTTATTTTTGACAAGTATTTTTCATTCTTCGTATCCTAATTCGTTTCCGTTTCTTCTTCGATCATAATTTCTAAATATTAACATTTGAATGCGTTCAAAGTAAAACAAAAATGCGGTATCAACGTCCCAGTTAGGATCTAGCCCAAAATAAAAAGCAATAATAATGCTTGTTTTTATTGCCCTGTTTTTGTCCAGAGAATGCGGCTGCCCCGCCAGCGGCCTCCCGTCTACATGGTCTATGCCCCCATCCGCAGCTGTCTATCTAGATCGTGTCCTATAGCAGCATGGCGCCAATAACAGTTTCTTAAAGAAGCCCAGAACATGAAAAGTGATTCTTCTTATCCATGTTCCCTACTGAAATTCTGTTTTTGTCTTATATATAGCGATGTCATCCATTTTGAAGGGAAAGTTTGCTCGTGGTGTTATAGAAAATATTGGGGAATTAACATGTACTTAAACAACCATATAACGCAAGATTTATATGCTGTCAAAGTATACAATAATGGATTTTGTTTTCCCATCTAGCATGTCTATCAAAGAAAAATTAATTGTTGATTTTATATCCGTGTTTTTTTTCTTCTAATACATGGGACTGTGATATTATTAGCACAGTCCATACGCGCACATTGTCAAATGTGAACTATATGTTTGACAATTCCTTCAAATATTTATAAAGTAAAATACACTTCTGCGGAGAATTGTCATATCTATGGTTGTTCATAATTCCCTTTATGAAGCACATTCTAACTGATAACCGAACAGTCCGTTTAAAGTATAGCCCGAGCTCGACAGAAATATCCGTCACTTCATGGGGTTTACGCTTAATATATCGGATTTGTTTACTCTACCCCATTGTTGTATGGCCGCGATCCGACCGTCCAGCTATAGCGGAATATAACGAACGGTTTTTTGGTCCAAGCCCGAGCATGAAAACGGCTCTTCCCATAACAATGTTGTCCCTCCGTCATGCCAATGACTAAAAATAGTAGCTCGTAGCATGCCAAGGGTGAAACAGCTCCTTGGAGGTGTAGTAGTACTTGAAGGTTTTGGCGCCGTGAGAAAAACAAAATCGAGCACAAAGTGGTCCCTCTTTTGACTCTGTAGAGTTATGTAATATGTATTAAGAAGGTTAAAGTTATCCCTGCACATAGTAAAATATATTTTAACAGGATTTATCTGCACATCAGTTGGTTGGTATATTCAGCCCCCCCCCCCCCCCCCCTTAACAAAATATTTATGATTTGTTCACCATTTCGTGCTCTGCGTTATGAACTATTATTACTCGTATAGTACTGAACAACTTTTGGACCTCCAAAAACCACATCAGGGAGAGACATACTTCAGTTTTTGTGTACCGCATTTTCCGATTTAAATATTAAAACCCCACTCTTCAGTGCCCGCCCCTAAATTAATCTATCCCCTTCTAGATGTCCTCTCTTTTGTTCTTGTTCATCCTAGCATGTACCTGTTCCAGCTCTCTCCCATCTGTTTTATGTAGTATTTAGCTTTAGTCATTTCCAGCCCAGACGAAGGATCTGCTTTTTTTCCTACGCGTAAGAGCAAATTTGATTTTTTTTCTGCGTGTTGAGAGAGACTATCACTCGCGCATGCGCAAAGCCAAAATTTCCGACTTTCATAATATCGAACATCGAGTACGATTACGCAAAAGAAACAAAGGACAGAGCGGGATTCGAACCCGGTGACTTTAGGTTATCAGAATAGCACGCTAGCGCAATCCGATTTCGCCACAGTGACTGGGATGATTTGCAGCGGTTTTTCGGGAAATTTGCTCTTACGCGTACGAAAAAAAAATTCGCAGCCCGGCTACTTACTTTGACTAATTTTAAACACCTTTAGATCGATTATCTTTTTTTTTTCTTTTTTTCTTCAAACGTGTCAACATCAGCTTCAAGTTCTTGCAAACACGTGAGTGGTGGCGGTTTAAGACCGAACTCTTTCAAATTTTCCTTCGATGTTACATATCCTTAAAAAACAACACCGCTTTAATCTAGAATATGACTAAACAAACAGCAAATATCCTTCAAAACATCACTACCTTTATCTGGAAGACTATACAAACATCCTTCATGCAATCCAAGCTCCATTATCGGCTTTACCCCCCAAAAGGTTGAGACACTCGTGATGGTGGGTGTCTTGTCGAACATGTCTCTCTAGTATCCAGACTCGTTGAAAACACATTTTAAAACTTCAACACACGGGCGCCAGGAGTATACTTCCACTCGAAGAGAAAACGGTTTAAAAAGCAATATCTTCTTTTCAGATGTTTGTTATCGAACCTGCATACTACAATGAAAAGAATATACTTATACAAAATCATGTTTGATCATACCATTTATCATTACAAAAATCTATATACTTATACCTTATTCATTATTCAAACGAGTGAGGTATATTTTGGAAGGCATTATGTTGCATTATATCTTTGCAGTTTTGTCATGTCTATTTTGAATTTTAACATGCAGACATTTTGAAAGCTGGCTTTCAACTTTTTTTTTTTACAAAATTCCTTTGACATGTTTGATGTACACAAACAAGATATTTTCTTCCTTTGACCTTTCCATATCTTTCCCTTTTTAATTGCAATCTGATCTATACTGCGACTTAATTTTTTTGTTTGTATTTCTTGTACCTGTAAAGTAAAATAAAAACAAATATCGCAACAGCCCATGATTGTAATGAATAGACTGATAGATAATAATACAGCGTACAACACACTTTTATTCTCTTGCATTCACTGACTGCTTTTTAATTATGATCTATCACTTTGCATATTTCATTTTCAGTATTGTAGTAATGCAAAGCAATGAATATTATGGACATAAACTCACAAAGACGATACCAAGATGCACATAGAAAAGCCAATCATATATACATTGTATTTCTCTATTTTATATTTAGTTGGTTTGTTTTATCAGTATCTATATAATTATCGTTTACTTATTATTTTGTATCCATATGTTTGTCAAATATGATAAATAATTTTACGGCCTTCGTACATGCGGGACCTCATGTTCAAAGTGTTATGTTTCAAGTTCAGTTAAATATATATTATTATAATGATGTTATTTACTTGTTTTTGCGAATTTATTTCTCTATGCACTCCTTTTTAGTATTGATCCGATTATAAATACAGTAGATCAGTTCGCCAGGCTTGTTTTTGACAAGGTTTGATAAGCTCAGGATTTGGTATACCGCATTTTATCTATTGCCACAAACCATGATGGAATCGATTGCCTCGTGCGTTACGGATTATTATTAAGATAGCAATCATTCTCAAACACGCCACAAAGTAATGTGGTTTGTTCCAGTTGGAGGCTTCTGAATCGGGCTTGATAATTCCAGGTATAATTGTGCTCCTTTCTTGGTTAGATTCAATGGATAAACTGTACACAATTTCAGTCTGCAAGTTTTAAACTTGTTTCAAAGAAAACGAAATGAAGACTAAGAAAAAGAAGAACTCAAGGGAAGAAGAGAAGGAAGAAGAAGAGGAATAGGGGAAGAGTAAAATAGCAAATATCAATGTATACCTGTACGCAAGCAAACAAATTATCTTTGATTATATAGGATTTCTCGTTCAATTTCGTAAGTTGGCTACACGAATTCATTTTGTGTGCATTCAATTTCGCCGATTTTGTCACCGCAGCTGTACTTTGTAGTTCAAATTCGTTTTTTAGCATTTGAATTCATATAAAGATCATTCGAAAACATTTTGTTTGCATTCGATTGAAAACGTGTTTTTATTTCGTAAAATTGTCATTCAATTTAAAGCGAGACAATTCGGGATTACGTAATACAGCCTTTCGTGATTCCGTTGGCGAAATTGAATGCTAATAGCGTGCTTTTTAAATTGAATGCTATAGGTGCTAAATCACTTGAGCGAAGGGCTAAATAGAATGAAGGAAATACAATTTTTAACGACGGTTGTAAGCCTTCAGCTTAATTTCGCTAATTTGAATGAACCGCTCATCAATACGAATGAAAAGCTTACGAAATTGGCCGAGAAAACCTATAGTTGTTGTTTTGTAGGCCTTCACTGCAACATTTTGCATTTCGTTTTGAGTGTGATGTACACCAGTTGTTGACAACTTCTAAATTAATTTAATTATTGATATAACTGGAATACTTATGATCTATTATTTGAAAGCAAGTGTTGGTTTTATATTAAGACCAGTAACCATGGTAATATTTGATACGTAATAATCGTTATTCCATAATCTTCATAAGATGTGGACTTACTATTATTAGAACACTTTACAATCGAACAACAGTAATGTTTCAATTATGCACACTTAACGCTTTAATAGGAATAATGATAATACTGTGCGTGATGTGTATGTGTTGGTGTGTGCGTGTGTGTATGTGTGTGTGTGTGTGTGTGTGTGTATGTGTGTGTGTGTGTGTGTGTGTGCGTGTGTGTTGTGCGTGCGTGCATGAGTGTATGTTTGTAGATTTTTAAAAAGCGAGTAGAAACCGAACCCCTTCGTTCTTACCTCTCTCGCCACTCATTTGTGCACTAATGGGGGGGGGGGGGGGGGGGGGGTAAAATAGGCATCGGTATGGCACCATTTTCATCGTTTCGGTGTGATGCTACCCTCTTTGAGATCTGAGGCCCCCAGGGCCAGTATTCTATGCCATACTTAAGTCAACATTAAAGCAATTTACTTAGTATTTGAGAATATTGAGGAAAATAAATTACTCAGCCAAAAATCGGAATTCAGTTAATTCTTCAACTGAAAATCTTACCACAATTATGATGTCATAATGTCTTCAAAAATTACATTGCGATTTTGTTTTACTGAGACAAACTGTTGAATGCACGCTAAGTGAAGATGTCAGCCTAGCAAAATGTCTTACTTAATCTAAGTGTTGAATTGAATACCAGCACAGTACTCCCCTTTCTTCAGGGTTCACCACCATGATGGCTACGCCACCATTCTCGCCAGGCTCGCGCCTTCGCACGTCGTTTGCATTTCACATTTTGCTTTGAATGCGTTCGTGACGCCCCTAAGCCTATTCCCACGGGCAGATTTGCACACATTTCTTCTAAACGTGACTTGGAAGCGAAGTCTCGATATTAAGAAAGGTTAAAGACGTGATAAAAACTGACATTATGTCGGGCTTAGCTGTGTGTCAGTCAACTGGGTGTCGGCACACCCAACGGCCATGATAATCCATGGTGAATATCATAAGAATGGGGTTTTCATGAAATGTGTAAACAAAAAACAAAGCGAAGTTTTGACATTGAGAACGGTAAAACTCAGAGGGGCAAATGGCGGATTGGTAAAAGATTGGAATTATGTGAAATGCGGTTTTGGAAAAGATTATTGGAGTTAAGTTGGACAGAGACAGTGCGAAATGCAGGGTGTAGAGATGAGTAGGGTTAATGGCTGCCTTATCAACATCATATAAAAAAGAAGAAGGTAGTAGAAGGTAGCCATGATGGGATTAGACCAACAGGAAGGGAGCAGATAATGCTTATTGACTCAGTGACACAACAGCGATATGCACATTTTATAGAAGGATCACTAACTTAAAGGAAAAAAGTATGATATTGATGAGTTTGAAACCTGCTTGAGGTCAGCTACTACTTGAAGAGAAAGTTCAGGGTGTCAGTAATAATCATCATAATGGATACAAAAAAAAGGGTCTTTAAGTGTTACTTATAAATAAATGGGAAGTAAATTGTTTAAATTTTATTTTATATTATAGACTAAAGTGTATGCCTTATTTATCTTTCAAAATGACTGTATAGTTATTAGTGTGTGTGTGTGTGTGTGTGTGTCTGTGAGTGTGTGTGTGTGTGTGTGTGTGTGTGTGTGTGTGTGTGTGTGTGTGTGTGAGTGTGTGTGTGTGTGTGTGTGTGTGTGTGCGTACATGTGAACAGATGTGTGTGTACTTTGTGTATGTGTGTTCGTGTGTTTAAGTATGATATAAGTAAGCGTGTACATAACACTTCTAGGACTATCGGACATAATACTTCCTTGAACGGTTTTCAGGGATGATGATGCAATTAGTCCAAGTACACACGGACGCCTGCTGGGAAATCTCATACCCGATAAAAAAAAAAGCGCGGGAGGCCATTCCCTTAATTGCATTCTCCATCTCCGCATAAGTTGCCATGTCTCACGGGAACATACGAATCAATCAATTGCATTTACACCTGTTGCATAATATGCGTACGTTAAAAAACAAGTTATACAGACAGTGTTTGATAATGTCAACCTATCATGGGTAATCCATGTCTCCGAAACCCGTGCGTGCCGTGAATTGAAGTTAAAGATTATCATTCGTGGGGATTAGTCTAGGCTAATTTTTGCGCACCGCACTATTCCAATGTGTATTTCGTACCGTGTGCAAGGCGATTGCAAGATGGTAGCGTGCGTCTCATTTACAAATCTAAGGCACCTTTAAAGGGGACTTAGTAACATTGTCCAAATCCTCAAAATCCAATTGGAATTCTAGCGATTCCCTCATACCTTTGTTTTATTCGTATTAACAATACAAGCATGGGACAGGATTCGGGTTTTCAAATTTATATTTCGTTCAAAAGATATTTACGATTGAAGTGTTCGGATATGAAGTTATCTACGGGACCTTTTTTTAGCCGTGTACAAAGTAAGTGCAATGAGTAAGTGAATATCACTTTGCATTTTCACTAATTTCTCTGCCAAATAACATCCATTTAACTTGAAATTTTCACACATTACTTTCTGGACATATCAGATCAGACCAATACACATTTCATTAACCACGCATCGCTTTTTGCACTTGTCAACAAAGTTACTAGATCCGTTTAAAGTCGGGCTTATATGTCGCCGTATAAAATTTCATTAACGACAAAATGCTGTCGATAGGCATTATTTGTAACCGTTGTTTCTACACCGAAATATCTCACTAAATTTTAATTCACGACACTTTTCATAGGTGTGTGCTTTCGCGTGTCGATTACAATGATAATACTATAGATAAGCGTGTATTTGGACAGTATACCTCCATAGATGGTCAGTTCATTAATGACAAATCTCATTAAATGCGATCTACAATTAAAGAGCGCCATCGCAGCATCATTAGTCGAAATCTCAGGGGAAATATCTAATTACGTTCACACTTGCTGTATCCGTATAATATATTCGTTTGCAAGACAGTGTATACTGAACAACGAATTTAAATACTTACCATGCTCATTATCGGAGAGGCATTGCTAACCCTATAATTAGAATGTCGCTCCTCATAATTACTTTACTGGACACTGATGTAATCCCCCTTTTTAGACAATTTGATGTCAAATTAATAAATAAAGCACTTGAACAAATCATGTCGTGATAATATATACCATGTTGTATGTCATAAACCCGGCCTGTCACATAGTATAGATTCATGCGTTTGTGTTTAATCACCGAATGGCATAATTTATATTTTCAGTTAAGGGTGAGGTGACATTTGCTCCGGGGAAATTATCGCTTAAATAGTGTTGGATTATTAAAAGGCACTTAGTAACATTGTCCAAATCCTCAAAATTTACTTGGAACTCTGCTGATTCTCTCATACCTTGTTGTATTCATATTAACAATAAAAGCATGGGACAAATTTCTGTTTTTCGAATTTCCATTTCGTTCAAAACATATTTACGATTGAAGTTTTCGGATGTTAAATTATCTGCGGGATAGTTTAAGCCGTGTTCAAAGTAAGTTCAATGGGTTAGTGAATTTTACTTTGCATTTTCGCTAATTTCTTGACCAAATAACATCCAATTAACGTGACATTTTCACACATTACTTTCTGGACATGCAGTATCATATCACACCAATACACATTTTATTTACCACGCATCACTTTTTGCACTTGTCAACAAAGTTATTAGATCCCTTTCAATAGTGTTGGATTATGTATAGGTTTAGGTTTAATATACAGCATGTGGACTAGGTTTTGGAGTATTGTACTTATACGGATTTGGTTAGGGAAGGGAACGGGTATATGTTACCTCGTTGGTTATGGTTAGACATTTTTGGTAGTCTATGAACAAATTCACCGCGGAGCAATTGTCATGTAATCTTCATAAAGATATGAATAGAGCGGAACCAAATCTAAATCACATGCATTTAATATATTGACAGGTCTCACCGCAACAACGTATTGAGTGCCATCACGTTACCGGATGGTTCTAAACTACTGTATATTTAATGATGGTGCAATTACAGTATCCATTTTTATTGGGTTTGAGAGGCCCGGAACGGGGAAGATTAGACATTAACTTGCAGAAGATTATGATGAATATATACATTATATCCAACCCATTAATCTTCTCATAAAATCTTTTATGACAGTTTGCATTTAACTTATACTTTTTGTATTGTAATCAGTATTTTAAAGTTTGTATTATGAAGATTAACTATAATAAAGATATAAACAGGGGAAATTATTCTAAGACATGCCGGATAGACGAGTTGTTTAAGAAATAATCGTCATGAGTTTTTCGCTTTTTTGGTAAACCAATATCAATGTTTATTAAAACCGTATTAGCCGCACAGCAATGAAGCTGTATTAATAATGCACGCTGGATTCCTACCTTCTCATAAACAAAATCTGCATCGTGCGAAATAGCAAAAAGCGGCCCGGAGCAAGTTGGCTCGATATCACGACAAATCTAATGAAGTTGATATTTTGTCATATCTGAGAGGCTCGGGTATGGGTCTGTGTTAATCCATTGACCACTGCGATCCGGTGTGACGTCTATTACATCTATTGGGATGAAACAAGTCAGGTATTAAACAAGTTAAGTTGCTAGGCAACACGTAACCGAAGACGGTTACCGCATCTCACTCACAAATTTCTCCGTTTATTACATTATCCGAACAAATCAGCCCAATATACCTTGCCGAAATGTAACGCGAGGTGAGAACAGAATTATTTTGAAGGTTGCGAACTTAAAAGTTTGTATATTCTCCTGACGCGTTCGGAAATAAAACTGTTTTGAACGGTGGGCTGACATCATGATAATTCGACTACAAAGCACGATGAGTTGTACAAGACATACAACCGGTTGATCATTAATCATGTATGGTTTGAGTAGTCCTTTATTGAATCATTGCAGCTGAGAAAGCGATAATGCTGTATGTACAATTTACAATATATGCAACAAATGAAATAGATATAACACACGAAGTAGACGTAAACATCTAAAAAATGATTCAGCAAATGTATTTGAAATGAAAGAGAGACAGCCAGCCACTTTCGCCCACTTCAGATTTTCTTCGTTTATCACATTATCTGAGCGAATCCTCCAGTTAGTCTGTATAATATCATAGTACGTGACAGTATATTTTGAAGTCTGCCGACTTAAAAAGCTTTTTAATGTACTGAGTTGAAAGTAGCCACCACTAAATGGAGTATCATTTTTTTTTAATGAATGTGACTTTTGTAGAAAATGCCATAATTAACAGAGAATGCCCCATAAAGTAGCACTTTTCCAGCATTTATATTGTTTAAGTGGAAATAAAGTGCCGCTGAGTGTGATGCACATTTTAGGCGACTACAGAAACACGAGTATTAGTAATTCTAATTTATATAGTAAAGTACAGCATGTTTAATAATTACATAACTAAACATTATTAAAGACATGATACGGTCAATTTGTCGAAGTTTGTCGATTGTTTGGAAGTGGTATCATTAAGATAAAAATGAATGTCCTACACATTGTGAGTTGTATAACTGTAATATATGGTATTTAACTTGCTACTAGAAACATAAATAAGTCGAGTGATTTCAGGACAACGTATACAACTGCATATCAAATAATATACAGATATTTTGTTTGTTCTGACAACAATATTCTAGACATCCTTCAAGTCTAAATCGTATACAGGGACACGTAGTCATTAGTGATTTCAACGCGAACACTCGTAAATAATTTGAGATTAGACACAAATAAATCGATTCATTACATGTGGAAATCTGTTTAGATTCAAATTGTATTCGATGCTTGATGTGACATTATTATGATGTGAATTGTGTAATATGTAGACATGGTAGATAGGAACAACTTGATTTATAGATTCTTTTTAATGGTACCTCGTCATCATTCTTATAACCCTATATACGTATTTTGATGTGATTTTGTGAAATCGAAGTATAAGCCAAACAGAAACGATCCTAATATGGTGACATGACGTTGAAATGAAATTGAACTATCAAGATACCGAATACTATTTTAAAGCGATTGTTGAGTTTTGGTAAAGAGAGTACAGTTTTGGTCAAACTGTCACCAAAAAAAAATCACCAAAACCTACATTACAAACTAATATTTATAACTCCACCATGCTCGAAAGGTATACAAAATTACAAACCATAATAGTAAAAAACATGTTATCATTCAAAAAGAGTCGTTAAATCACAAATCTTAAAATGCATTGGTTTCAACCATTTTTAATACAAAATTCTGCAAGTGATGTTTTGTTAAATTAATGATTACACAGAGAGATCATAAACAAATATTCAAAAACATCTTTTGTACATTTTTGAAAAGTGTAAGCATTTTTGTTTTCAACGGCTGGTTCAAATTGATTGAATTATTGTGGGGCCCCACAATAATTACAAGTTGTTATATTTATTAATATTTCAGCCGTCTCAGAACCGATTTTGATCAAATAAAGTTTATTCTGTCATAAAAATTGTATGCTCTTTCACATTTGACATTTAGTTTTTCATTATCTCACAAAAAATTAGTTTGTGTAGCGCCCTCTATACCAAAACTCAACTATCCCTTTAATATCAAGAATTCCCTTCCAGTCCAGATATTGTACCTTCGAGACAGACTTGATTTCAATAAAAACCTAGCCACCTGCGCAGCTGATTGTAAACTACACCATTATCTTGTCTTGGCCTCCAGGGATCGTAGGCTCCACTCAAGACAGTTGTCTAAATATTTCGATATCAGAACAAATGGAAATGCATTGTCTTTATTTAAAACAAATGAGAAAATAATAACTTTACGCCTGCTATGAGGTTATACCTATTACATTTGTTTTAATTTATGATTTTTAGTATTATTGAAAACAATGATCTCTTTGCATGACATGCTGATTTGATTGGCAATGACAAGGGCTTACTTTTATCATGTGAAATACCGATCATGGAGACTCAGAGGGAAAACCGACATTAAAATTCCGTCCCAATTACGGATAGAAAAGGGGGACCTTGGAGGAAATGAAATCAAAATAGAGCGGACACATGTATGTGTACATGAGAAACGTGGAGTATGAAAAGCGAGTTGTAATCGCGCCACACGCATATCAAACATACCGCTTCATATTGATTTTTTTTTTTTTAGAAGAGCGAGAGTTTGGTTCTGGTGGGCTAGGAAAAAAAGGAGATTTCGAAGATTGCTTCAACGATCAATATTTGATCACTATGTATTCTGATCATGCTTATGAACACGTATATGACGTCGTAAACTCTTGTTGTTTTTAATGATTGCAACGAAGCAGAGATGTTAGTCATATTGATGATTATGTAGCCATTATTTTGCTTACTAAAACTTTTCCATACAAGGTTTGTACGGTTGTAGCGATACAAAGGTTGTAGTGGTGAGGTCAGACTGACAGGGTATTACATTAATACATTAATATCCCTTACACACCATGCCATGTCCACACATTTTTGATGAAATAAAGCGACTATCAGATGCAATAATAATGGTAATGTATCATGTGTATAGTGGCTGTTTCATATAGATGGCATATTCGATGGGAAACCTTCCGCCATTTTCACAGTCTTGTCTCTTGCAGAAGCTTTTCGATAAATGCGTGACCATAATTGAAACATATTGGGGCGTAATGATATAGATTTAAAACAATGGATACATATAATTTATGTGGTATGCGATATGCATTATAGCATGTGACATACATAGATTCCGTATTTTAGTTGACTGATTTTTAGTTTGGGTCTACAAAATGTGGAGAGAAGGGGGAGGGGGTGGATGTAAGTTGGCACTGCGCTCTGCTGCTGGGTTTCATCACCCCGCAGAGTGAAATCGACCCCCTCAGTACAGCATCCCCGCATCCAGTGTGAGTGTTTTGATTTAATAGCCAGCCATTGATGTAGATCACTAGATCCGGGTTTGCCCACGACAGTATGGGGCACCGACCCATTCTGTCTGTGGTTACGGAGTTTCATCCATGCTTGCATTATCCGTGGAGCGTAATCGACACCTCAGTAACAGCATCCCAGCATCAGTGTGAGGTGTTGATTTAATAGCCAGCCATTGGATATGATCACTATAGATCCGGGTTTTGGCCAACGACAGTTTGTGGGCACGACCCATTCCTGTCTGTGGCTACTGTATGTTTCATCCATGCTTGCATTATCCGTGGAGCGTAATCGACCCTCTCAGTACAGCATCCCCGCATCCAGTGTGAGGTGTTGATTTAATAGCAGCCATTGATGTAGATCAATAGATCCGGGTATGCCCCACGACAGTTTTGGGGCACCGACCATTCCCGTCCTCGGCTATGGAGTTCCATCCATGGTTTCATGCGCCACTGAGTGTAATCGACCCTTCAATTAACTGAACCCTCAGTTCGATCCAGGAGTGTTGATTGATAGCCAGTCACTCACTGAATTAGAGCACTCAGGTCTGGCGACACAAAAAGATAATTGGGAAACGTTCGTCATCTTTGTAGTATTCATAGCAATATTGTTTTTTTTCCGTTGTTGTCGTGTTACCTTTGTTGTTTTGCTTTTAATATGGTTATGTAAATGATATCTGGATAACTACAAACTATACTTTCTTCAAGTGATCATAATTATCGAGAAATATAATAGCCGCAGGTACGTCATCAATTTACTTTCCATGCAGGGACATGATGGGAAAGGTATAACGTTATCCCAGGTGTCCATATCTCAATGGCGTTCCTCACTGAGAAGCAGACGCAGTGATATCAGGAGCCAGAGGGCTACCCTAGAGTAATAGGCTTAATGCATATTGATCACACAGAGTCTCCTCAAAAAGTCTTTATAATACACTACACCTTAAATGTTAATGCGATCCTTAAAGGGATATAGAAGCATGGTCGAATTCTAAAACACTTACTTAGAACTTTAAACGGTACCTCATAGTATAGCATTACCAATGGAAAGTTGGAACAAAGTTTTAATTTTTCCGTTTCTCTGACTTTTGTGAAAGATATTCATAATATTGAAAGTGCTCTGGATTTAAAAGTATCCCAGGGAGAATGTCGGACTGTGTTAAGTTTGTGCCAAGTGATAAGTAAATATCATAGTCAACTTTAGATTTTACGTTCATTATTCCGGTCATATTGCCATTCATTTACACCAAGGGTGGGAATTTTTCACACTATCACAAAATAGTTGGACCATATCAGATCCAGGAGAAATACGCATTTTATCACCATTTGCCACAGGGCAAAAGAGTTACTAGATCCTTTAAATGGGAATTATGCATTTTCTAGTCTAATTGCTCCATAAGAAAAAGCAACTTATATAGACGGACCCAATATGGTCAAGGGCGTACCGAGGGGATGAGGTGGGGGGGGGGGGGGGGGGGGGGGTTGTGGTATTTATCACCCCGTTTAGCGAAAGATTTACTGTATTATGTGTATACAAACCCACCCCAACTACGCCACTAATGAAGCTAAAACGCCCCCTTGAAAGAATTGGGGTACGGACTATGATTATGGTATTGTAGTACTTTCACATACTACCTTCCGATCGTCCCATGGGTTTCATATTATATTATAGCGGTTTACAAACCCAAAATAAATCATTACAATAAATTATACTTCAGATTGTTGTAAATTACAATTACCTCATCCTGAAGCATCGCATTACATATCTTGTCTGAAGCTCGGCCTTGAGCTCAGATGTGGCTGAATTATTATAAATTAGCTTCCAATTTTTATACCCGATCCCTCGCGATCTTATGTTAGAATACACCACGCTGACATTGGCGCGTGTTATCTTCGCATGCTATATAATTAATGTTTGTTTTGGGGGACCCCACACAGTTTGGCGATTGGGAATATTAACCCCGGTCGGTCGCACTCGAGATGCTGCGATTCGCATAACATGTAGATTATAATTCTGGAACTGTTAGTGTAATGTTAATTTACCGTTTTCTCGCATTATAGTGTTGATTTAAAGTCAGCATTACATTAGTGCGTGTCAATCACCGCATGATTCCATAATTACTGTTTGTTTTTGCGGAGTCACAGTGTGCATGTACAACCATTAACCCGTTTCTGTCTAGTACACCTCATAATTCACACATAAGTAAGTTTATTAAAGGGATCTAGTAAACTTTGTGGAGATGTGCAAAAACTGATGATTGGTTGATGCAATGTATACTGTTGTTATCTCATATGTACCTCAGGGTATTGTGTGAAAATTTCAGTGTCAACAATGGAAATGTATGGGCCAAAGTAATGAGCGAAAATGCAAAGTGATATTTGTGTAATAATTCACCAACTCACTGCATTCCACTTTGTACATGTGATGAAATCTCTGCCCGGAGATTTTCTTATCTCAATACTTCAATCATACATTTCTTTGTATGAAAGGGTAAATTTGAAACACCGAAAGCTGTCCCATGATTTTATTGTTAATACGAATACAACAAGGTATAAAGGTGAACCGAGCTAGAATTTAGATTTTATTTTGAGGATTTGGACAATGTTACTAAGTCCTAATGATGATGTTACCCGAAGGCAGTGGCTTTATTTACGTGATTTCGCATGTTATGATTTGTATGTCACACTACAATGGCAAGATGACCGAAAGTTTTCGTATGATCCTGTCACATAATGTCCGTTGCCGTTACTTAAATGTACCGCTGGTACCCCAAGGAGTACGCTATTTACATTGCATTTAAGGAGTTAACTATATGATTAATGCAGACAGGATATTTGGTATGGTATTAGCGACTGTGCCCAACAAGCCGCAACAAAAAACGCAACATCCCTTAGACGTATGATAAAGTCGGCATGCAAGGACTTAATTGATATGCATGCAGGATGCGGCTCGTACAAGCATCATCCCCCGGGGAGCCTTTCGTTATCAGTCCCTGACGTCATGAGTGTTGAATGTGTCGACCCCATGGGGGGATCAGGGGGTTAATGAAATTCTGTATATGGCACGGGGCTGGCGAGGCTTCGAGGGGGTAGAGAGATATGGGATGTTTGTTCCTTTGTCCGTATGAGTTGCACCCCTTTGTGTACCGAAGCGTATAGCTTGAGCACACTGACGTGTGAATGTGTCGACCCCATGGGGGCTCGGGGGTTAATGAATTATAGGAGGCCATGGGGCTGACGTATCCTGGAAGGGGTGATAGGGAAAGGGGGTGTTGTTTTGTTGGTGTGCTTGTTAAGTTACCATCTCTCAGGTCTACATGATCTGGTAGCACCTGAGCTGCGTAGCTAATAAGTTCGGTCAGGGGGGGTGGTTGTTCCTTTGTTTGTAATGTGTGCTTGTACCCCTTTGTGCACCGAGGCGTATAGCTTGAGCAACATTCCTGAGGTGTGAATGTGTCGATCCCATGGGGGCTCAAGGGGTTAATAAATCTAGTAGGCACGGGGCTGGCGTAGCTTGACAGGATCAGGGGCAATGCACAGATTGTAGCCCTCAGTCTGTTGCAGTCTGGATATAGCGTGATCATATAGGATGTCGAGGAAGGGGGCACATGATCTTTATTTTCTACATTTTTGTCTACGTATATAATTTCAGTTTTGTAAAAGGGTTTGCTATAAATAGATTAATATCATTTAAATTGTAGATTATTCTTGCCCTCCGAAGGTCCGAACCCCGATCCCTCCCGCCACCGCCCGCCGCCCCACCCCCCCCCCCCCCCACCACCATCACGAGAACCTAGCTCCCCCCAGCAAAGCTACCTGGCCCCTTGAATTTAGCGTTTAGAAAAACAGTTGCTAAAAATAGATAACATAATTCCAAATTTCAGGAATAGGCGACCCCCCCCCCCCCCCCTCCCCCAG
>JBAMJV010005508.1:0-24520 GCA_037951105.1 Echinarachnius parma
AAAGGCATGCATGGTTTTAGAGCATTGCTAAAATTGATTTTAAAACATGAAGTACATGGAAGAAACGCAAGTTTACAATTTAGTTGGTTATTTGTGTTCCGTCTGCTCTTTGCTAAGGCCTGAGGCATGCATGATTTTAGAGCATTGCTAAAGCTGATATTGAAATCATCTGGGATTGCACAAATGCATAATATACACATTCGCCAACATGCCTGAGTTGAAATATCAGCTCATCCGAGTATAACTTATGAGCATTACATTTATAATCGGATGAATATTGCATTTCAATTTGCTGGCAAAGTCCTGCATCAAATGAAAATACTACAAAAAACATGAAAAGGCATGCACAGAGAACTGATTTTTAATTTAATGTTAAAAATACACTCAATTCAATAAGTACGTTTCATATTTAGGTCAATCCTAAATCCTGAGGATAATTGTAATACGCATTTATCCGCGAGTTAATGCAATGTGGCGATAATTCCCAAGGAAGGAAGAGAAGGGGAGTACGCCCACTAAGTTTAATTAGTAGATTTTTATTTTATAAACAGTAGGTCAATCTTTTACTTTACGGAGGAAAATTTTAATTCCCATTTATATCTTTTTGCTGCGAGTTAATGCAATATTGCAACAATTCACAACGAAAGGAGAGTAGGGGGGGGGGTGGGGGGGGGGGGGGGGGGTATTTGAATAGATACACGACCGTAGTATGCTTTGGGGCCGCATTTTCAACTATTTTAAGCTAAGCAATGTACGTCACTGATATTTTTAGCCAAAATGCAAAATAATGATAAAATCTGTATTCCGAAAAATGTTACAAAAACCGCAATAATAATGTTTATCTCAATATTATTGGGATTATTCATACATATAATTTGTTATGATACATATTACACATATTTTCTGGTTCTTGAATCTCATCCAAATTTCGTGGAAAAAAGTAAATTACAAATTCGAATAGCCTCCGTAAAGTGCTCGATCCATGATGCGCAAAATTCATCAAAATGTTCACACATGAAGCGAAATAGCACTGTTCTCGTTCAGTGGTCAGGTTGCTCAGGCGGTAATATAATGTAGGATATTAGTGGCCAACTAATAATGTCTTATCCACGTGAGCTCCGTCACATTAAAGGGAACTTATTTGGCTGAAAATGGAAATAAAACAAAACATTTTGTCTTCCAAAGAAATAAGTTAATAAAATTGTTATCAACCGTAATATTCATCTCCTTTCATAATCAATCTATTATTTCGTGTACTTGTCTAGCAAATTGATATAATGTGGTATTACACCCAACAACATCTATGATCATTTTCAAAATAATTATCAAGGACTCTTTTAACTGTCCTTAATATTGTTCGGTTTGTTTTGCATGTAGACAGCTTTTTTGTGTGAAAGGTAAAATAATTTCAAATAAGTGCTTATAGGCTTTTTTATACTATTCCCTACCTATTTAATTCGAGTTAATGTCTCTTATAAGCCTTCGGGCATTGTCGGGTCTTTAATGTGCTAGTTAAATAGTAGTTCAAGGCCAAGCAGTGGTGCTTTGAGGAATAAATTACTCTAATTGTATTTAATTGTTTATAGGCGCTATAGAAATCGAACATAATATCAATATTATACATAGGGTACGAAATGTTATTGGCAATGTTGGCATTGGGTACAAGATGCGTTTCGGGAAACTAAACCAAAGTAATATAGGAACGCATGTGGTGTTGTCTTAGAGCGCCATAAGGTATATCTCAGGGGATCTAAGCAAAACGAATTAATAATGATTTCAAGATACGAATTTATACAATAATTTAGTTTAAAAAAATCAATATCTATAAATTGTCAATTTATATTTTTGCATTCTAAGCTGCTGAAATATAAATAAATGTTAGGAAAATATGTGGTACTACTAAAAAATATAAAAGTTGATACAATATAATAAATATAGCGAAATATAATTTGGTATTATAATATATAATGTATATGTATACATTACACTTACTTACTTTGAAATGGTCAAAACTGACGTTTGAATAGTTTTGCATCTAATATTTTCATATACGATTATTTCCTGATTTGATTTAGACCAAATCACTTCAATTTCTGATTCGAAAGAAAAAATATATCTTCGGGGACGGATATGTAAGCTAAAACATAGAAAAGGAAGATAATTTGTATTCCTTCAAAACTTCTTTAAAAACGGCAAAACATTTAACTTGCGGCAATTGGCTAGATTTAATAAAGAATGGTGTCAAGAATATTGAGATAAAGAAGTGACGTCCTAGATTTTACTATGAAGACTTGTAAGATAAATTGAAGTATCTGTATATGGCCAAGAGGAAGTTTAGAGGAGCTAACAAAAATTATAAGTGAAATTGAGCACCTAACTGAGAATGGTTGGTGAGTTAAAAAAAAGAAGTCATGTCACGCTGTTTTTTCTAAGGGGAGGAAAGCAAATCGTATAAACACAGAGTTAAAGGGGTATAAGGGGTATAAATAAACCAATAATGAATGCTTAAAAGAAAAACATAAAGGAGAGACACGTTCTTAGGCATTATATTTTTTTAATGTAATATAAATTTGGAATTCTAGCAATATTGATAAGGAATCATGAAGGAGGATTTTGGCGTGAGTTCAAAAGAAGATAATGTCACGCTTCCAGTTTATCTTCGGGAGATAAGCAAATCGTATAAACACAGAGGTAAAGGGGTATAAGGGGTATAAATAAACCAATAATGAATGCTTAAAGGGGTGGTTCGGTTTTTGAATAGATGGAGCTTCAATAAATACAATTTGTTGTGAGGTAATGACAAACTTAGCGTCAAATTTGAAAGAGCATACAATTTTAATCACAGAATAAACTTTATTTGATCAAAATCGGTTCAGAAACAGCTGAAATATAAATAAATATATCCGATCGGAATAAACCTGGGGCCCCAGATTTATTATTCAATGATTGATGAAAAACAGAATAAAATGCTTGCAATTTTTCAAAATTAAAAAAAATAGGTTAAAAATAGTTGTTGATGATCTCTCTATTTAATCATTATTTAAAAAAAAATCACATGCACATTAAAAAAATTAAAAATGGTTTAAACCAATGCATTTTTAGAAAGCGCCCTCTCGTGTTTTAACGGCTCTTTTTTAATGATAACAGGCTTTTTACTTAGTCGTTTGTAATTTGTTAAACCTTTCGAGCATGGTGGAGTTATACAAATTAGTTTGTAATGTTATGGTGCAGGTTTTGGTTACGAAAATTCAGTTTGACCAAAACTGTACTATCCCTTTAAAAGAAAATCATAAAGGAGAGACACTTTCATATTAAGGAAGTTTAGCGGAGCAGAACAAAATGATGAGCAAAATTGAGAAGGAGACATTAATGAGGATTTTAACCTCGAGCCAACGGCGATATGCCGACATCCGCCAACCAAATTCCGACATCGGCCCAACATCAGGTGGCTAGCTGGGTAGTACTAGACGGCGTATCACACCATTACTGAAGTGGATCCTAAAAGGCGTAACGCTCATTTTAAATTCAACACCCCTAAATTGTTATAAATGGCGTATAAATGCTCTTCAAAGTTTAAGAAGCCACATCATGGTGCATGATCAATGTTTTCTTGCCACTGCCAGTCATGCTATCTCGGAGTCACAGAGTGGAAATCTAGATGTAAGAAAAAACATGACAAATTGTCAACATCAAGTCATCATATTTGAATGATAAAATTCAAAGGCATTCAAAAGCGGGTTCGATCTCGATATTTGGTGTTTTCATCATACGAAATGCGATTGTTGTTACAAAAGATCCCGCAAAAGATGCACGAATTGAGGGGTCGAATCAGCCTGGGGAATTCACACCCTTTTTAAAGAAAAACGTCGAAAACATGTGCACCTAAAAAGGTACGCTACCCTTTTTAAAGAAAAACGTCGAATCCTGTAAACCTGAAAAGGTATACCCTTTTTTAGGTTTTTGTGCGATCAGTGCTTGAAAAACACCCCGTATAGCTGAAAATGATACCCTTTCGACGTTTTTTTTTTGGACGCGGGTGTGTAGCCAGTCATGTTGAGAGTGACCCCCCGGGACATTCCTAAAATGCTGTTCCGAGCGATATATCCAGGGTAGTACGAGAATGAATATATTGCTGTTTTTCGCGAGGAATTAATATACACCAAAAAAGCCATTTATTTTGGCTTGTTAGTCGTTAGTCGTTATAGTCGCTACCTACACAATCGAGTTTCTTGGTCTAAATTATGTTTCAACATTTTGTATATGCTGTTTCACAGTACCAGGAATGGCATCTGCCGAGAGAGACACGTAGCCTATATTGCTTGAGATACTAATACAAGTCATACAATCATTTTAAGTTAAACATAATTTAGTTGGTTATTTGTGTTCCGTCTGCTCTTTGCTAAGGCCTGAGGCATACATGATTTTAGAGCATTGCTAACGCTGATATTGAAATCCTCTGGGATTGCATGAATGCATAATATACACATTTATACGCCTAGCACTAACATGCCTGAGTTGAAATATCAGCTCATCCGAGTATAACTTATGAGCATTACATTTATAATCGGATGAATATTGCATTTCAATTTGCTGGCAAAGTCCTAAAATACTTTTAAAAAACATGAAAAGGCATGCATTTTGTTCAGCATGGCTAGAAGAACAGAGAACTTGATTTTTAATTTCATGTTAAAAATACACTCAATTCAATAAGTGCATTTCATATTTAAGTAAATCCTAAATCCTGAGGATAATTGTAATATGCATTTGTCCGCGAGTTAATGCAATGTGGCGAGAATTCCCAAGGAAGGAGAGAAGGGGAGTACGCCCACTAAGTTTAATTAGTAGATTTTTAGTTTTAAATAGGTTAATCCCTAACTTTACGGAGGACAATTTTAATTCCATTTATACTGTATCTTTGTCTGCGAGTTAATGAAATATTGCAATAATTCACAACGAAAGGAGAGTAGGGGGAGTATTTGAAGAGAATTATACACCACCGTAGTATGCTTTGGGGCCGCATTTTAAACTAGTTTAAGCTAAGCAATGTACGTCACTGGCAATTTTAGCCAAATCGGTATTCCGAGTGTGTTAATAGTTTATTAAGCAAGCGCTCAAAATGTGCTATTGTACGTTGCCATGGAAGACGTATAATGCAAAATAATGATGCAATCGGTATTCCGAAATGTTTACATAACCGTAACTGTTTATCTCAATAATGGGTTATTCATACATATAACTTGTTATGATACATATTACACATATTTTCTGGCTCTTGAATCTCATCCAAATTTCGTGGAAAAAAGTAAATTACAAATTCGAATTGCCTCCGTAAAGTGCTCGATCCATGATGCGCAAAATTCATCAAATTTGTCACTCATGACGTGAAATAGCACTGTTCTCGTTCAGTGGTCACGTTGCTCAGGCGAGAAAAGGAGGATGTGAGTTGCCAAAAAATAATGTCTTATCCATGTGAGCTCCGTCACATTAAAGGGAACTTATTTGGCTGAAAATGAAAAATGAAACAAAACATTTTGTCTTCCAAAGAAATAAGTTAATGTAATTGTTATCAACCGTAATATTCATCTCCCTTCATAATCAATCTATTATTTCGTGTACTTGTCTAGCAAATTGATATAATGTGGTATTACACAAAAAAACATCTATGATAATTTTCAAAATAACCATCAAGGACTCTTTTAACTGTCCTTAATATTGTTCGGTTTGTTTTGCATGTAGACAGCTTTTTTTGTGTGAAAGGTAAAATAATTTCAAATAAGTGCTTAATAGGCTTTTTATACTATTCCCTACCTATTTAATTCGAGTCTCTTATAAGCCTTCGGGCATTGTCGGGTCTTTAATGTGCTAGTTAATAGTAGTTCAAGGACAAGTAGTGGTGCTTTGAGGAATAAATTACTCTAATTGTATTTAATTGTTTATAGGCGCTATAGAAATCGAACATAATATCAATATTATACATAGGGTACGAAATGTTATTGGCATTGGGTACAAGATGCGTTTCGGGAAACTAAACCAAAGTAATATAGGAACGCATGTGGTGTTGTCTTAGAACGCCATAAGGTATATCTCTGGGGATCTAAGCAAAACGAATTAATAATGATTTCAAGATAAGAATTTATACAATAATTTAATTTAAAAAAATCAATATCTATAAATTGTCAATTTATATTTTTGCATCCTAAGCTGCTGAAATATAAATAAATGTTAGGAAAATATGTGGTACTACTAAAAAATATAAAAGTTGATACAATATAATAAATATAGCGAAATATAATTTGGTATTACATTACACTTACTTACTTTGAAATGGTCAAAACTGACGTTTGAATAGTTTTGCATCTAATATTTTCATATACGATTATTTCCTGATTTGATTTAGACCAAATCACTTCAATTTTTGATTCGAAAGAAAAAATATATCTTCGGGGACGGATATGTAAGCTAAAACATAGAAAAGGAAGATAATTTGTATTCCTTCAAAACTTCTTTAAAAACGGCACAACATTTAACTTGCGGCAATTGGCTAGATTTAATAAAGAATGGTGTCAAGAATATTGAGATAAAGAAGTGACGTCCTAGATTTTACTATGAAGACTTGTAAGATAAATTGAAGTATCTGTATATGGCCAAGAGGAAGTTTAGAGGAGCTAACAAAAATTATAAGTGAAATTGAGCACCTAACTGAGAATGGTTGGTGAGTTCAAAAAAGAAGTCATGTCACGCTGTTTTTTCTAAGGGGAGGAAAGCAAATCGTATAAACACAGAGTTAAAGGGGTATAAGGGGTATAAATAAACCAATAATGAATGCTTAAAAGAAAAACATAAAGGAGAGACACGTTCTTGGGCATTATATTTTTAAAATGTAATATAAATTTGGAATTCTAGCAATATTGATAAGGAATCATGAAGGAGGATTTTGGCGTGAGTTCAAAAGAAGATAATGTCACGCTTCCAGTTTATCTTCGGGAGATAAGCAAATCGTATAAACACAGAGGTAAAGGGGTATAAGGGGTATATATAAACCAATAATGAATGCTTAAAGGGGTGGTTCGGTTTTTGAATAGATGGAGCTTCAATAAATACAATTTGTTGTGAGGTAATGACAAACTTAGCGTCAAATTTGAAAGAGCATACAATTTTAATCACAGAATAAACTTTATTTGATCAAAATCGGTTCAGAAACAGCTGAAATATAAATAAATATATCCGATCGGAATAAACCTGGGGCCCCAGGTTTATTATTCAATGATTGATGAAAAACAAAATAAAATGCTTGCAATTTTTCAAAATTTTACAAAATAGGTTAACAATAGTTGTTGATGATCTCTCTATTTAATCATTATTTTTAAAAAAATCACATGCACATTAAAAAAAATTAAAAATGGTTTAAACCAATGCATTTTTAGAAAGCGCCCTCTCGTGTTTTAACGGCTCTTTTTTAATGATAACAGGCTTTTTACTTAGTCGTTTGTAATTTGTTAAACCTTTCGAGCATGGTGGAGTTATACAAATTAGTTTGTAATGTTATGGTGCAGGTTTTGGTTACGAAAATTCAGTTTGACCAAAACTGTACTATCCCTTTAAAAGAAAATCATAAAGGGGAGACACTTTCATATTAAGGAAGTTTAGCGGAGCAGAACAAAATGATGAGCAAAATTGAGAAGGAGACATTAATGAGGATTTGGGCGTGAGTTAAAACAGAAGACAGTAATGTCACACTCGTTCATCTTAGGCAGGGGAGATAAGCAAATCGTATTTAAACACAAAGGTAACATAAAAAAGACATCAAAGAACCAATGTTTGTTTTAATTTTGATTCAACATCTGATCTGAAGGGAAGTTAATGGCATCTTGAGCGCCGTTAAGTTTCTTGACATTTTAGAGGATGACACTTATCACGTTTATTTTATCACGTATTTGGTATGAGAAGTGTCTTGGGGGAGACATTGAACGGGAGATTTTTAGAAAGACGCACGCATGCTAATATGTTCATTATACGGAGAATGTTTCGCACCATGAAACCTCGAATGGCAGGTGGGGATGATTGAGACTTTAAGAGTGAGATTTAAAATGAGACTCCTCGAGGAAATAGACGAGGTGAGATGGATTAATGGTGAGATGGATGATATGAGAAGAAAGGGAAACCGATACATGGAAGAGATGAATTAGCAAGTAGTTTGCAAAGGCGGAATAAGACAGTCAATAGCTTTGGCACTATATGGAAAGATATAAGTTTTGTTTAAAAAAGAATACGATTTGTAGCTGAAGTATATAGCATATACTGCAAATTGATTGATGGCGTTTTGTTATTAGGTACTGATTTTAATCCAATACATTTTAATAAAAGGGTACGCATCTGGCTACAAACAAGAAGATATATAGTGATTGATGAGTAAAACGTAGAGAGAAAGTCTTTCTGATTAAAAAAAAAATTAAAACAGTAGAAGGAAGAAATAAACAATAGTATTGATTTGACTGGGAATGGAGAAAGTAGAATGAAAACTAATGAAAGATGAAATAACTTCTCCCAAGCTATCAGCCTTTTTGTGTAAATTTCTAGTCAATATTAATATTGTCAATGTTATTTATTTTTTAAATGAAAAAGAGCAAAGAAAGACGAGGAGAGAAAAAAATGGTTTAAACCAATGCATTTTTAGAAAGCGCCCTCTCGTGTTTTAACGGCTCTTTTTTTTTAGAAGACAGTAACGGCATGCACACTCGTTCATCTTAGGGGAGATAAGCAAATCGTATTTAAACACAAAGGTAACAGAAAAAAGACATCAAAGAACCGATGTTTGTTTTAATTTTGATTCAACATCTGATCTGAAGAGAAGTTAATGGCATCTTGAGCGCCATTAAGTTTCTTGACATTTGAGAGGATGACACTTATCACGTTTATTTTATGTTCATTATACGGAGAATGTTTCGCACCATGAAACCTCGAATGGCAGGTGGGGATGATTGAGACTTTAAGAGTGAGATTTAAAATGAGACTCCTCGAGGAAATAGACGAGGTGAGATGGATTAATGGTGAGATGGATGATATGAGAAGAAAGGGAAACCGATACATGGAAGAGATGAATTAGCAAGTAGTTTGCAAAGGCGGAATAAGACAGTCAATAGCTTTGGCACTATATGGAAAGATATAAGTTTTGTTTGAAAAAGAATACGATTTGTAGCTGAAGTATATAGCATATACTGCAAATTGATTGATGGCGTTTTGTTTAGGTACTGATTTTAATCCAATACATTTTAATAAAAGGGTACGCATCTGGCTACAAACAAGAAGATAGTGATCGATGAGTAAAACGTAGAGAGAAGGTCTTTTTGATTGAAAACAAGATTAAAACAGTAGAAGGAAGAAATAAACATTTATTGATTTGACTGGGAATGGAGAAAGTAGAATGAAAACTAATGAAAGATGAAATAACTTCTCCCAAGCTATCAGCCTTTTTGTGTAAATTCCTAGTCAATATTAATATTATTTATCAATGTTATTTATTTTGTAAATGAAAAAGGGCAAAGAAGATGGGATTCCTCCGGGATGAATCCCATTTTATTTGCTCCTTTTCATTTATATTATATATTTCTGGTAAGTTTCTCTGTATGTTTGAATTATTTATTTTTTATAGTGATATTGATAAACTAAATGGATACGTAATTTAAAAGAGATAAATAGGTGTTGATATAGGCATATGGTTCGAAAGAGATGGTGGAATTGGTGTGGGAGGAAGAGAGAGAGGGGATCGAAGATAGAGATACACAGATAGAAAAAAAATCAGGGGGGAGGGGACAACTGAAACGTAAGAGAAAAAATAAAGAGAAAGAAACGGATGGGACAGCGACATATGGAGGGGAGGGAGAAAAACAAAAACATGTGATGAGGGCGAGGAGAGAAAGATAAAAGAGAAATAAAGAAATAAATAGGAAATAAAGAGAGAGGGAGAGAGTGAGACGGAGAAAAGTAAGGATATATATATATATATACCGCGAAAGACAGAAAGAGGGAGATATAGTGAGAGAAATAGAAGGGGCCACAGAGAAAGCGAAATAAAGACAGGTACTGTATATAATAAAGATAGACAAAGATAGATAGATAGAGAGAGAGATAGAGTACGTGCCAAAAGGAGTGATATCGAGAGACTGTGAAGCTGGAACGAGATGGACGAAGGACGAAGGAGCGCTGAAAGGGGGCAAGTCACATGAGAAGGCGAGGACAACGTTTGAATCATTTATGACTAGGTAAATGAAAGAACATCCACCAAGTGAGAACACCGACGCTATATATCCCTTTGGTTTTTTCCTCATCAAACATTAACATTAACATTAGTGGCCGGATCGAGGCGTTATTGTTTCCGGGTTGTCCGTTCATCGTCCAAATAACATCCAATTAACTTGAAATGTTCACACATTACTTTGTGGACATATCAGATCACATCAACGTACGTACGGGTGTCCGTCCATCTCGTCTTCGTTCTCGCCATTATCTTGAGAACCGGTTAACGGAACAAAAAGTTTAATGGCATTTGCGCACTATGCTATTCCGTAAAGGAAGCAACAATACAATACATTGAATTGAAATTGACTTGAATCTAATATAACATTCGTCAGCACATCCTACTATGTTTTTGGCGTATGTGGCAACGAAGTTATCAAGTACCTTTAAGCGAGTGTAATGTCAATACCAGCCTGGGAGCCACTATGGTAAATGGAATTATAATGCGGAGAGCCTGGTGGACAAATATCGAAGAGTGACTTGAATTGATGGAAAAAGATAAAAACAAGTTTCATATACGTCGAGCTTTCAAGCGATTAATCAATACGAATCGATGGGTATAAATATCACCGAATGCGAGAAAAATACTTGTGAGGAATATGTAAAACAAGAAGAAAAAAAGAAAAGAAAATGAGATACAACGGAAGGATGTGATGGGGATAACGAAACACGCGTAGGTCTTCTGTTACAAAAAAGGTCTTGGTATTTTGTCGGTCATTATCCCTTGCTCGCGTGCCATCATGAGGAACATAGTTATTCACAGTGGCGTAGCAGGGGCGTCACGGGGGCAAGTACCCCCCCCCCCCCCCGCTCAATGATTTGACAAAAACAATAAGAATAATCACGACGAGATTTTGAAAGATAATTTGTTTGCTATAGAATACAAATGAAACATTACGAAATGGGCGTCTGATTTATAGCAGGGTGGATGCTGCTGGTCAAACTCATCTCTCTTCCCATTGTGTCTGATGACGTTGACGATGTAACCCCACACGGCAGGGAGTATTGTAGGGGCGGAAGGGGTGATGATTTCAAAGAGAGGACAGACTGCACCTGCTTTCCCTATACAGTATTCAAAGAGCAGCGACAACCATTGCCAAAAAAATATTTTCAAAGGGATCTAGTAACTTTGTTGAAAAGTACAAAAAGTGATGAGTGATTAATAAAATGTGTATTGATGTGATCTGATATGTCCACAAAGTAATGTGTGAAAAATTCAAGTTAATTGGATGTTATTTGGACGAGAAATGAGCGAAAATGCAAAGTGATATTCACTTACTCATTGTACTTACTTTGTACACGGCATGAAACTATCCCGTAGACAATTTCATATCTGAACACTTCAATCGTAAATATCTTTTGAACAAAATGGAAATTTGAAAAACCGAAACCTGTCCCGTGCTTTAATTGTTAATATAAATATGATAAGGTATGAGAGAACCAATATGTTCCAAGTAAGTTTTGAGGATTTGGACAATGTTTAAGTCTCTTTAATGGCGACAAGGTTGTGTGCTTGTGCCGCACTTATATACACCAGTGCGACTTCCGTGCCTATCCGGTAATTTAAATGCCTTCATACAGAGAGTTGCAACAACATGTTGTCGTGTTGTATCCATTCTTTTAGAATATTGTTGCAACATTCAGTATGAAGGGACTCTAGCTTCAAAAATCCACAGTGGAGGGGGTCATTGAAAACATTTCCGATGTTCGCTATACAACGTTTATCTACCATTCTTCTAACATAATTATGGCCGTTGTGAGGGGGAAGGGTGGAGAGGCAACTTCCCTTAAATTGGCGCCCACTGTACCTACGATGACACTGGACGCAGTAAATATATCCATTGTAAAATATAACGTGTAAAGTGCATTAACGATTTTTCCCGCTAGGCACCACTTTAAAACGCGGTCGCATCGAATAATGAATAATCGAACCACCATTAACATGCATGATAACTAGGGAATGGTCACACACATGATGCGTTTAGATACACTTATCTACATCCCCAGAACAGCATATTGTAAAGCCCGGCGCAGACAGAGCCGACTCGACTCGATCCGACTGGTTTTCAGTCAGGCTAGAGTCAGTTTCGCTCAGTCGGAGCCGATTCAACATGTTGAATCGGCCTCGAATGACCTCTGACTGGTTCTTGATTGGCAAAACCGGATTAATCAGGCTGAAAACCAGTCGGATCGGGTCGAGTCGGCTCTGTCTGCGCCGGGCTTTATAGGTGTTTCAGGATTATCTTTTCTCCTGATAAAGATTAACCTCCACGACCACATGAAACCCGTTTTTACATTCTATTAAAACGCACCCATCGTAACATATTACGTAGGTGTAAATAGCCACCAATATGCCCATGCCTTTGATGTTTGCGCTACACAGGCACGCATTAACGTTGTTAGGTTTGTTAATTAAGTTTGTTAATCAAGCTTAAATGTGTTTGACATTTTAACGGTCCCACAACTCCAGCGTCGATAATCATGTTTATGATGGCAATAATGCAGCCCTGCAATGATTAGATGTATTCCTAAAAAAGGATGGTTGGTTGGTTATTTGTTTTGTTTTTCAGACGCGTTCAATCAATTTTGATTATTTATGTCTGGGACCGCCCTTTATCATCACCATCCGAGAGACGCAGCCGAGGTTCGAACCCGGGCTGATGAGTGGGAAAATTAGAGCTCTGACCACTATACCAGAACAATTAAATTAAATTCAATTCAATTCAGTTCAAATTCAATTCAATTCAATTCAATACAATTCAATTCGATTCAATTCAGTTCAAATTAAATTCAATTAAATTCAATGCAATTCAATTAAATTCAATGCAATTCAATTCAAATAAATTCAATTCAATTCAATACAATTCAATTCGATTCAATTCAGTTCAAATTAAATTCAATTAAATTCAATGCAATTCAATTCAATTCAAATTCAATTCATTTCAATTCGATTCAATTCAATTCGATTCAATTAAATTAAATTCAAATTCAATGCAATTCAATTCAATTCAATTCGATTCAATTCAATGCAATTCAATTCAGTT
This sequence comes from Echinarachnius parma, assembly GCA_037951105.1. NCBI lineage: Eukaryota > Metazoa > Echinodermata > Echinoidea > Clypeasteroida > Echinarachniidae > Echinarachnius > Echinarachnius parma. Next base: position 13,338 of record JBAMJV010005508.1, read on the forward strand.
CAAATTCAATTCAATTAAATTCAATACAATTCAATACAATTCAATTCGATTCAATTCAATTCAATTCAATTCAATGCAATTCAATTCAATTCAGTTTAAATTCAATTCAATTCAATTCAATTCAATACAATTCAATAAAATTAAATTCGATTCAATTCTGTTCAAATTAAATTAAATTCAATTCAATTCAATTCAATTCCATTCAGTTCAAATTCAATTCAATTCAATTCAATTAAATGCAATACAATTCAGTTCAAATTGAATTCAATTAAATTCAATGCAATTCAATTTAAATGCAATTAATTTCAATTCCATTCAATTAAATTCAAATTCAATGCAATTCAATTCAATTCGATTAAATTCAATTCAATTCAATTCAATTCAATTCAATTCAATTCAATTCAATTCCATTCCATTCAATTCAATTCAATTCAATTCAATTCAATTCAATGCAATTCAATTCAAATTCAATAATGTTCAAATTCAATGCAATTCAATTCCGCCTGGTTATGTGGACATGTCGATGCCCTGTTTGCATTCCCCAATACGACAACGTGGTGACTTTAACAAATCATTTTATATAGTTGCTTATTTCCCTTTTATTTTCTCTTTTCACTATTTCCATACAGTTGGCTGAGATTCTCCCGACAGACGAAAACTTCATCGTGATTTTCAGGAAGAATGAGAATATCAGCGACAGCCGAGATCTCCTCAAGGTAAAAAACATAATATATTCCTTTTTATATACCACTTGATCACATAATTCTCTAGGCATTATTACCTTAGCTTTAGCCTAGCTGCCATGATGGGGCGCTCAAGCTTTTCAAGGAATAAAACATAATATATTCCTTTTTATATACCACTATGATCACATAATTCTCTAGGCATTATTACTTTAATAGCTTTAGCCTAGCTGCCATGATGGGTCGCTCAAGCTTTTCAAGGAATAAATTCCTGCCAAGTACCCATTAACTACACCTGGCTTGAGAGCAGCAAATTTATATTAAATGTTTTGCTAAAGAACAGACGTGCCACCGCGGTGGCACGTCTGTTCTTTAGCACAACATTTAATAAAAATGTTTCAATTCAATTGAATTATAAACATTTAATACAAACATTTAATATAAACATTTATTTAATATATCAATTTAATATAAACGATTCGCCGCGGTGCACCGTTGCGAATCGAACTCACGACCTTCGTGAATTGAAAGCTTGAAAGACGAAGGCCCGAACCAATATACCACGACGCGACACACCCACATCACGAACCAGTGACGTAGAAAAGGGGGCACATTCAATCGAAATCAGGAATAAAATCAAGTAGATTTTAATTTAGCTGATACTACAATGTTTATATTAAAATTTATTTATAATTTTGTGCGCATATTTAGTATAACTAATGGATAATATCAGACAATACATTTGTAATTTCCTTTCCTTTTACAATGTATACTTACAAATAAAATACCGTAGGCAACAATAAATACCAGAAGCTTGACTTACAGTATTTAATTTGTGTTAATAATCGTTCAAATGTCTTTCTATGTTCCGTTTTTCAAAATATAGTTATGGAGGAAATACGACACAAACAAGAGCGGCTATATTGAGAGACGTCAGTTGAAAGTAAGTTTGTATATTAAAGTGGAACTATTCATTACCGATGTGGCATTTGAGGTTTAAAGGGACTTAGTAACATTGTCAAAATCCTCAAAATCCCATTGGAATTATAGCGGTTCTCTCATACCTTGTTGTATTTGTATTAACAATACAAGCATGGGACAGGTTTCAGTTTTTCAAATTTCCCTTTCGTTAAAAAGATATTTACGATTGAAGTGTTCAGATGGACCGCGAACACCGTATACAAAGTGAGTGCAATGAGTTAGTGAATATCACTTCGCATTTTTGCTCATTACTCGGCCATATAACGTCCATATGATTTAAAATTGTCACACAATACCCTGTGGACATATCAGATAACAACAATATACATTGTACCAACAATTTATCACTTTTTGCACATGTCAAAAAAGTTACTAGATCCCTTTAAGAATCATGATTTGGAAAATCAATGTTCTTGGGAGCGGGGTATATAGGCAGAAATTCACAAACAGTTTAGGCGTAATGGATTTGAAATGCGTCCGTTGTGGGTATGGCATGCCAGAAGCATCGCCATTTTCCCATAATTATGCTTGTATACATAATAATATTATAGTGTTTTTAATTTGATTTGTTATGTCATGCTTTTAATATTGGCCTACCAACGATAGAGGAGAACGCTGTAGCCCCGCCCTTTGCATGCACCGCGTAATTAATTTATCAATTATCGTTCGTCAGAGTGGAACCATAAAGTTTCTGGGTGACATGATTATCACTGATTTTTCAGCAAAGTGTGCCTTTATCATAGCTAGCAGCACGTCTGACTTTAGCGAAGGGATTTTCCCAATGTTCCAAATAGCCTACAGGGCTGTACAATTTTCGTGACAATAATATAGATTATTTGCACCGACAGGTCCACCTCATACATTTTAAATTAACTTCAAGCAAATATATTATTGCAGGCATGATTCGCAGCCATAAGGCTGAATAATAATATACACACTTTAACAGCATGCACGGTAAACATTATTATGTATCTATATTGTTACGTATGAGTCGATTGTATGCCATATATAAGTTTCCTAATAGATTATAATAATCATACTATAAATTGTGACAATGTCAAATTATTATACGTGCCTAAAAAAAACTACCCAGGAAAGAATACAAACAGTCCTTCTCAGGATTCTCCAATTACCCATTATTACATGGTGCTACTGCAAGCCTATACTGTGTAGATCTACATCGCCATGATTGTGAACCAGTACTTATCGTGTTTAAACCTGAACTTTGTTTTGTTTGCAGTCGTTCGTTCGGGACCTGTTGCAGGGGAGACCCGTAGAAGACAAGGTACTGGATGAGTACGTGGAAGCTACGGTAAGTTCGCCTCGACCCACTCCATATGGGGGTGTTTCACAATGATTTTAACTTGAACTTAAGTGAAAGGAAAATGGATGAAAATGAGCAAAGAAAATTTGTCTTAATCGAACCCGAGACATTTGGATTGCTAGACTGGTCCTCTAACCATTGAGTCACAATGCCATATTTAATGAACTTAAATAAGTTTAGAGTTAAAATTATGAAAATCCGTTAACATGGTTAGTTGCATAATTTATGAGGATGACAAATTATTAGATAACTATAAAACGCGACATCAAATTTTGTGAAAATCATATTTTGGCAATTATTATTAGCTATTCATTTATTTCTGAAACTACCACATTCAAACAAGGAAAAAAATAAGGAGTGTTCATTATAATATTGTGTTTTGTTCCATTTCAAATTAAATCCAATGTACTAAGGTTTTCTCAGCCGAATGTATAAGTTAGCAAAGCAAATTTATTGTTTGCATTCAGTTTTCTATGTTGCTGTGTTCAGAATGTGTGTCAATTACATTAGTATAAAAGTATTAAATTTTGATTGATTTCGTTCCCTTCCTAATGATTGCAGCTGACCATTTGTGACAAGAATGGAGACAATCGACTCGGACTCAAAGAGATGGCGAGGTAACTATTCACTAACGAACTATACCAATCTATTCCAATGGCGTATTATGTGTGCCACTCAGTCAGTCTGACCACGCTACGCTACGAAAAAATACTTATTTTTCTCTTGTTGGGTTGGGGTCGATTAAACGTCTGAAAGTCCTGCATGGAATAAAGGTTGGGTTTGGACATTTTATAAGTGAAACAAGGTTTCTCGTCGTTTTATGAAAAGAGCTAAAATATATTCTGGTTTAGAGTCTAGCTAGTGTTAACATATAATTAGACATTCTAATATTCAATATTTGAGATATACACCAAGTTATAACATTAACCAAACATGCCAAATAAAAATGTTCACAAGCTTATTAATGAGTTACACTTATGAGCTTGCCAAGTTATTATAAGTTTGTTCTTGCCCTTTTCTCTGCCAGGTTGCTGAACATCAAATCAGAGACGAATTTCTTGATCCAGTTCGATGAAAAGGTTAAGGTAAGAAGAATGCGTTTTGAATGGAAAGTAATCTAAATGTTCTGACACAGGATAAATCTAATTATATTATACATGCATGTACTACGACTACTGATGTTTTCACCTGATAATATGATATTAAGTACGCACACAGTAAAAAAAAATTAAACAACTTTTTAAACAACCAAAAACGCTGTTTAAGCCGGTCCCTCTAACAACGTTGTTTAAAATGTTGAACAACCAAGATCTTGGTTGTTCAAAATTTTAAAAAACGTTGTTAGAGGGACCGGCTTAAACAGCGTTTTTGGTTGTTTAAAAAGTTGTTTAATTTTTTTTTTTACTGTGTATTGTATATTTATACGTTTGATGTTTTGATTTACTAATGGAATACGTTAAAAAAGCTTTTCAGTCAGTATTGCCTGTTAGGGTGCTACAACTATGTAGAAGAGGGAGGATTTGATAAGATAAAAGACGAAACAAATAGGTAAGATAGCATTCAAATGCAGATGAACAGGTTGCTGAAATTAATATGTATCATGTTGTCTCGTGCTCAAGCAAAGCAAAGTTATTTGCGGAGAATGCTGAACATGATAACACTATTCTGTGAAAAAACTCATGAACTATGTTCACCGGACAAGGGTGTTTTAATATTGACAGATTCCCCACATTTACCCCCATCTACCATGAATGATTGTAGGAAAACGACGCTTTTATAAGTTGACAGTTTCCACAGTATGCTCTCTTTGTCAACCCAATTTCAAGACGCCCAACCCCGGGCGCCCAACGTGACGAAAAAACGCATATTGATCAATAATATTGACAGAGTACTTTGTATAAAGTCTTGTGGTGAAATAGATTATTAATTTGCAGTAAAAATATTTAAGGTTTTTAGAATAGTGTTCCTGAAGACAAAGGAACATTAATACAAATTCGGGCAAACGACATTCAGTTAGCCCTTGGATATTTCTTGCTGGTATGCCCGTACGGCAAGAGAGCGAGCTAGGGGACAATTTATAAATTATAGCCACTCCTTTCTGCTCCTCTCGTGTGAACTAAATACATGAAGATAACAGACATCAATAATCGATGGACTGGCTGACCTCTTTTTCCCTCCACATGCACCCCCACTCTACTGTGAAACTAGGGACTTGCCGACATTAATGATGGATAAAGATTCATGGCGTTGCATTGTGAACTCAATCTCGGATGCGTCCGCCGAGTAGTGATTAAATTCATGTTTTTAAACATTTTATTTCACAGAATATGACGGAGAAAGAGAAAAGGAAACATATCAGCAAAGTCTTTCAACATTACGCGCAGGTGAGCGAATAGTGTTTGGATTCATTTTGTGAAAATGGGGAAAATGAAGTCAAACATTCAAATCGAAATAAAAGAAATTACGTACGGTATGTTATGGCATCTGAAATCGATATTAGGGGGATATTACATGTATCACTACTTAACTATTTATGTATCCTAACTTTGTGAATTATTTAATTTTCCATCAATCATTCAAACCAATCAAATTGACCCAAACAAGTTTGAAGTTGTATATACAATATAATGTTTACTTTGTATGTTGATGTCAATATCAGGATGGGTCAGACGAGTTGGAGGGAGAGCGACTGGATGCCTTCATCTCAGATCTCATGTCAACTGATGACGTAAGTATACTAGTACTCATGTATACAGTTACCATGGTTACTTTACCTTCTTGTGGTGTTTCGCAAAGACTTATAATTGATTTAAAACTATGGTAAGCTTCGTGTAGCCTTGAAATAAAATATCTTCAAAAGCAAATTAAAGGCAAACATTTGTGACTTAAAACAATACCAATAAAACACCTTGATAAAATCAGAATTGTATGCATGCCTTGTTTTACCCCAGTCCTAGATGCCAGCCCGCACACCATATCCATTCCCTCGGGAGCATTCCTTCTAAGTAGTTCATAGGGTCCCCATTTATACACCTGGATATCTAATACCGAATTAACTGCCTTGATGAAGGACTAACGCAATGGGCATATATTGTATACACTTGCTTGAAACTCTGATCCCCTTGATTGGAAAACACCCACTCTACCAATCTTGCCACACTACTGCTACTTCTAAAACTTTGATAACTATTTCAGTGGCTCAGATGTTGGAGCAAACTCATTTTACGTGTACCGTATCTATTTCCCCCCCCTTAATTTATGTAACATTGGATCCGTTGCAGAAAGAGATACAATTGATTGTAAGTTACACTAATTAAGTAATTGTAAGTCAGATCATGTGTTCTAAATGCGCAAATCTGATTGGTTGAAACACACAAATTATCTGACTTACAATAATAATTGTAACTTACGATCCATTGTATCTCTTTCTCTTGATGTTATTTCAACAGACGGAAGCACAGTGGGACATGTCTCAGTTGGAGAACACGAAGAAGTCCATCCTGCGCTTCTTCGACATGGACGGCGACGGCAAGATCGACATGGAGGAGCTGGCCATGTGCCTGGGGGTGTACAAGGGTCTCTAGAATAACATCCGCCTCTAATCAATCAAAGGCCCATCCGCACAGCTCCACGATCCGAGCGCGAATCCGCCACTGCTAACCCCCTGTTAACTTATAAGATTAGAAAATGCCGCCACAGAAAGAAATATTATATACAGTAACACAGTTTCTTTCCCCGAGAAACCTGCCCTCCTATAGCCTTTACACAAGGCCTCGTGTCTGTAAAAAAAAAACGGTGAACGCGACTATCACACAAGCATCGGCTCACGGCTTTGACTATTCTTTCACCATGTCGTTTCTGACATTCAGGACAGTGAGGCCGTGTCAAAGGCTAGCCTGTTCCTGGATTAGTATTTGGTCTAGGTTGTTCCCAAATATGCCATTGCGCAGGCATAATTATATATAGACGTGATCGGACGTCAACCAGCTAACATTCCAACTTCCAGTGGCATATAAATTCTAAAAAAAAAAAAAATAATGCTTAAGATCGGATAAGCTACCAGTGTCGGATCGCTACCGGATCGTGTAGTGTGTGGTTAGCCGAACATTCCAAAGATCCTCATGCAATTTTCTTTCATGCACTTTTTTGTTACATGCACGTTCATGACTGGAAATATAATATAACTTTTAGGATAACCAGATAACAGGGTTCTCTCTCATACCACTTGCCTATAAAAACTGCATTTTTGTTTTAATAAAAGACAAACTATATAATAAGTACACCAAAAACAATTATCTGTTCCACACCCCTAGTATACCCTTTAACACTAATATTTGGAATTCGCTGCAAATGTTTTATTTTCTTATTTCAGCCGCAAAACAAGATGAAATATAATTTTCCTCTTAGCTTGTTTAGACCAATAGTTATACAAGTCTTTGGAATTCTAGACTTTCTTTGTTAGTGTTATTATGATGTATTTTCCCCAGGCAATTGTTAAGAGGATGCTTAACTGCTGAAGAAAACGAAGTGCTCTTCTGTTTATATAAAACATTACAATGTCAAGCTGATTTTCGCGTTATTATAATGATTTTTTTAATTGTTGTTTTGTATTAATTCAAATCGTGTGAAATGTTGTAAGATATGGATATAGTAGGTGTATATTTATTAAAAAGGAAAATTATTGATGTCAGAACTTCGGGGGAAAAGGCCAATGTTATTTTATCAAGGTGATATTTATGTTGTGCAATATTATGACATTCTAAATTTACATATTTAAGATTTTAAATTGTTTGAAGTGCAATATACAGTAAAGGAAATAAAGAATAGCACTGTGATTCATACTCAATATCATTTTAATTGTAATAAATTATTGTTCCAACATTGTGTGTTCATGCCCGTTATCAAATTTAAAGGGATAACTTTGTTTTAATAAGACTGAATTTACCAAAACCTGCACAATAACATTACAAACTAACAGTTATAACTCCACCATGCACGGGAGGTATAACAAATTACAAACGACTAATACAAAAGCCTGTTATCATTCAAAAAGAGCCGTTAGAGGGCGCTCGCTAAAAACGCATTGGTTTCAACCATTTTTCACACAAAATTGTGCATATGATGGTTTGTTAAAATAATGATTAAATAGAGAGATCATCAACGAATATTTAAAAACCTCTTGAAAATTTATGAAAAGTTGTAAGCAAATTTTATATAAAAAAAAAAAAATCATCGAATCGGATATATTTAATGATATTTCAGCTGTTTCTGAACCGATTTTGATCAAATAAAGTTTATTATGTCATTAAAATTGTGTGCTCTTTCAAATTTGACACTCAGTTTTTCATTACCTCACAAACAAATCTTGAAGCGACCTCTATACCAAACTGAACTACCCCTTTAACTTTTAACATTCTTGATCGGCCTGCCCTTGAACAACTTACTTACAAATCGGCTTGATCACATCTTCCCCCCGCAATATGACAAATGGATTTCAAGGGAATTATTCAATAATTTTTGCAGCTACATGAATTATGAAATATTGTGCCTGTATACATATCCGAGAGGCGAAAACTAGTTCATACATACAATAATTGTGAAGATATGGTATAAATACCGCATGATCTCAACAAGATCACTATAAAGCCAGGCTTTCAAAATCTAAATTCACCAATAATCTTCATATTTTTGTCAAAAGGTAATGGTTTATTAATGCGCTCAAACATATTTAGCGAGTGCTCTCGTTGATGATAAATAAACGAATGAGTGAAAGTTTGCCATGAATGTGCGATTATGTTTTTTTACTCCCTCACTTCGTGTTGATATACTAAAAACTGAAAAGTTTTTATTTTTCGTATAAAGAGTCTGAACAAACAATTAATGTTGAACTCAAGCGGCCTTTATACTTAATATGAATATGAATATTTGATTTGAAAGTATATACATATTTTGTCTATATAAAATGTATATATTTGTCACATTAACCCTTGCACCAGTACGTATTCCTTATTCGTGGCTCCAAAATCGAATTGACAAAGAAAGAATTTATAACTCAACATTTATTCATAATTTTCACTGTACATTTCACTAAATAAGACATTACTTTCGTAAAAGTTGTATTTTTTGTAGAATACGATACTAAAATCATCATCTCTTGTAGAAGGTATAACAATTCAATTTGTAATTTCTTTGCAGCAAATTTAGATTAACGTTTTCTGGACATAATATGCATGTACTAGCAGAAGATAAATGACTCAAAATATTGCAAATCTGTTACAATGACTGTAATTATCGTGTCTTTTTTCTCTCAAATTTCTTCAATATGTATCATGGTGATGTTATCACACATGAGCATTACTTATCTATGTATATTCAGAGATTGTTGTTGCTTCAGGGACGAAGCCCGTCTTGTGAACTGCGTTCAGCTGTTGAGCAATTATGTATTTTTCCATGTCAAGAATTTATAAAGCTGTACATTAATTCATAACAACATTCTAGAATGGTAATGGATGTATCCTTATCTCTATTAGACAAGTATTTGTACGTAGTTGTGATCGTGTACAAACTGTAGTACATGTAGTATGTTAAAGATAGTGTGTAGTTGTTTGAACTGTTCTGTGCTTTTTCAATTTGCAGATATTTATCCTGACAGCATAAAATCATGTCGAAGTAAACAAATAAACACAATCAGTGACTGCAGACGTGTTTTCATTATTTGTATTATTCATGTGAGTGTTTTTCGCCTTTCTGTACACAAATACACACACACACACACACAAACACAACATCCATACATGCACGCAAGCACACATGTTTACCCAAATGCAAATATTTGTGCATACACACAAAGACACAAACATACTCATGAATACACCCACAAGTGCACACAAACCTACTCATAATTCAACATTGTGAGTCAGTATATTTTACACACACACACAAACATTGTATATCAGTGTCTCACAATTGTATTTATCATCAGAAAATATGTTTTTTTTGGCTCAAATTCGCAAAGAATTTACAATGTTCTAAGGTCAATAGAGTACATGATATAACATGAGGAAAATAATCAAATAATAATGACATAAAACCAAAATAACTTTGTTTGAAGTAGAAATAATAATCAAACTTATTATCATAAATCATATGATTATCTTGTGGTATTAAAATAATAATAATATACAAAATGCTTAAAGCTGATAATACGATATAAGTAACAAAGCTATTCGTTTGTAAAAGTAACACTTAAAGGGTACCACCACCCAAAAATAATATTCTAATAAATGAAAGGTAACATCTTTATAATTCCATTCCATCAACAAGTTCACAAAAATATGTTTCCAGAAAAAAATATATAATCGGAAAATGCATCACCATTCTAAAGCACGGTCTGAATATACGAGACTGATTTGTGCAGAGCGAACGAATCGCCCGGGATTGCATTGTCCTTAAACGTACGCGTGAATAGCATTGGCGCACTCGCGAACCAGGAACCAGGAAATAGTAGTGGTTCCGTAAGTTGTGGAAATTATTTTCTTTGTTTATGAATTACACAAACCTTTGCAAAATGTTGTGTATCTATTTGATATCACAAAACATATACTTATGTGTTGTTCTTTGCCTGGTGGCCCCTTTAATAAAGTACTTTTCCAAATATCAAATATTTTACATTTTGTAACATTATTTTCCTGAACTATGCACTTAACTGCCGTGAAATGGTCCAGTACTTGAAGTCACCTTGGAAAAAGAGTCACAATTATTTGGCTTAATAATCAACATTTCTTACTTAAAATATACGAGACTAGTTCAAATTTTGTATCAAAGATAACAGTGGTCCCCACTTAATGGGTTAGATTTCTGCTAATTTGAGGTCTGCATACCATTGTGCAGGGTTGGAACCTTCTCTATTTGATGACAATTTTTCAATCAATGATAATTTCTAATTGTTGAAATATTTATACAAAATAAACAGAATAGTAAACTGGGTTTCTAAATGACCCCATACATCGAAAATGATTCCAACAAACATTTACTTAGAGCTTTTCTTTTTCTAAACCAACATGAAGATGTCAAGGGAAGAGAGAAGAATACAAACATATATATGCTCCACACTCTTACACACGTAATAATAGACAACTGCGTGTAAGAGAAAACTCATACAGTTTTATATTTACATGCTATGAACTGTAGAATAG